>PNEQ01081240.1:8740-36387 GCA_003012365.1 Medauroidea extradentata
CCAGTGAATATACATCCGCCCTCGGCCATTGTCGGAGCTGAAATGAATACCCCTACCCCTTCATACAGCGGCAGTGGACTCGCCCGACACTTCTTGCAGTTCTACGGGCCTGGTTGGTCGCTTCCTCTAATGGTGAAGGAGAGGGAGTAGGAGCATCTGCGCAGAGCGAAATTGTAGCGACTCGTTTTGTTTGTTGTCCGACTATATCTTTGAACTCCTGTAAAATCCAAACAAATGGTGGGATGCACTTAGAACGTACTGAGGTTGTCGGCATTAGCATTTAGAACCATTTTCTGGGGAAAAGTAATTTTCACAAACAGTGGCACTTAGAACGTTTGAAGCTTCTGTTCTGCTATTGTATTTGTTATCAAGAATACATTCGATGTTACATGGAGCAGGAGGCCTAGAGTTCATTTCACCACTCTCTACTAAACACTGCGTACGCGTGTGCAATGATAAAACTCACTGAAGACACTGAAAGCAGTTCTCCCTTTCTGTAGAAGATGGCATAACGCGTCATATGGTCACTACTGCAACTGATAAGGTTAATAGCCACCAAGTGTTACTCAACTGTCATAAATCCCAGGTGTAACCATAAATATGTCTTGCGACCATTCTTTCTTCTCGCCATCATGTAAGGATGACGATGGAATAACTTTCATCAATAATTTATTTGTGTACAAGATTTTATAGAGAAAAACCGCAATTTGGAAACGATCAGGTGAACATGGCTGGCATTATGGGTCTTCTTGCCCCCACCCGAGCTCAAGTTACCCCCATAGCTGCTGGACAGGAGGGGAGGGAAGCCAGCCTGTAGTCTTAAAGATGAAAATGTTGAATAGTTAATCAATTAGGGTGTAATGAATTTTATCCATTAAGAAGAACATTTAGGATAACTGTCAAAGTATAGCCAAAGGAAATGAAATAATCGTGCAATAAATACGGCAAGGGAGTTGCTGTCCTCGAGGGGCGGGGACATCTGTCGGAAACTGACTCCGAGTGGCTAGCGAGATCAATGTAACAAGGCTGCAAAAGCATTATTTTACATTTTTAAATACAAAATCTAACCTAATTAGACCTATTTTAGTTCAGGAAATAAGAACAAAACACCTAAACTAACAGAACTGAAACTAACCTGACTTTAAAAAAAAACTTGTTGCATACATCCTGCTAGCCTCAGAAGGGTATGATGTTACTTGTATGTGATCCCAACAAAGTGACAAGCACAGGCATAGCAAAATCCTTCGTGAGTCTACGCATGCTCTACAACCATCTAACTTCCCCTCAACTCTCCGAGCCACTTAACTAACGTCCCCCCCCCCCCCAAATCTTTTCCCGAACCATGAAACCTTCCGTCAACACAATGAAATGTTTATTTTCTAAATAATGAATTTAATCCTTAACAGCAATTACCATAATGTTGTCTGTAGTACAAAAAAAAGTGTTTTATGGTAAATAAAATACATAAACATAAAACACTTTTCAACATTTTTAACTACAAAAAAATAATATAGAAGTACAAAAAACGTTGAGGGCGCAAACAAATTTGGTGGGCTTTTTTTAATGGCCACATAAAAGATAAAAAAAATATATTCTATTTTTCCTTAATGTTGATGCATCTAACTAATGTTTAATAAGTCCGCGCTGGCTAGTTTTAAAACTTAAGTTTTTTTGACTAAATTTAAGCAGTTTTAGTTATAGCTTCGTTCACGCGGGTTGTACCTTTAACAACTTCTACACCCAGGGGCGTGGTTGGGTGCAGTGAGTGTAGATGGCTACGGACCAAAGGTGTAGGAAGTACAGAAAGTCCGCCTGAACGCCTGGGGTGTATAAGTTGAGTGTGAATTGTTTTGTTTATTTCCTGTGTTAGTGACATGTCAGTAAATGTAAATATTGCGAGATATTTGTATGCAGGCAAAGGTAGATGCAGGTGATGAATCCGATGATGAACGTTCTGTTACAGCACCTATTTTAGCAAATCTGTACAGTGTTTTGCGTGAATTTCGAATTTGAATTAAATAAAATTTTGGTCCTATAACCTTAATGTATAACCTTTACGCAGCTCATTTCATACGTCACATAACAGGTAGTTCTATAGGAAACGGAATGTCCATTATTAAATTAATTGTGTTAGTTTTACAAGCTGATATAATCATATTCATAACAAGTAGTAACATAACCCACAAAACTTTACTACAAATATCAATACAAATTGCAGTTTTATCTTACACACCTCCTAGATGAAACTGAATACAATCTCTACTATATAGCAGATGTTCTGATTCAAAACTGGAAAGCCAACTTCTTAAAAACAACACAACTACTTGTAACACGTTTCGAAAATAGCGCCGAATTCTGTTTTACAACTTCTACACCCAAACTACTCCACCTCGCAGAGATGGTGTAGAAGGTGTAGCACCCGGTGTGGAAGTTGCAGTTACACCCGCTGCCTGAACGCTTTGGTTGTAACATCCAGAACCTTACTTCCGGCAAGAAAAACGCGGTGTTGCAGTTTGGGTGTAGAAATTGTAAAAGTTGCAGCTAAGTGTAGAACGACTAAACAAAGCTTACATTTACACTCCACGCTAGAGAAAACTGTTAACACCTGTTCTTTGCTGGAGTTTTAATTCCTGGAAGTAATACGTTTTCAAGCACTTGTTTTGAAGGATGAGACCTGATGCAATACCTTGAGCTTCAAGGTCGGTTGGTTTTCGTAAAGGTATTTTTTAATTTTAATTTTTCAATTATCTGGTTGCGAAAATTCGCTGGGCGGAATTTTTTTACGTGATGTCGGCAGTTCCATAAGCATATTTGGACTTCGGTTTTTTCGAGCTGCCAATACAACTGCGCGCACAGTAGCTAACTGTTTTTCTTACGCTAAAATTTCGTCCTCTACTTCAACAAAATTAATATTTTCGGATACTGGCTCAATCAAAGCGTGCATTCGCGCCTTTAAGGCTCAGTTTTAGTCGCCATATTGAATTTTATTATTTTTCGCTTTTTCTGAATTTTAAGAAGAAAATTGTTAAATCGGCGACCATACAGCAAATTCTGTTTACCTTGAGCTACAATACGAGCATGGCAATAGACCTAGTAATGTATAGTCAGGTCGCAATTTGTCAGGCAAATTGCGAATATAAAAAATTTCCGCACAGATTGCGGGGGAATTACAAGCCAACAGCTGAATTGCAAGGTCTGTTCTGTAGCGAAATGTAAATAGAATTTGAGGTATAATCGCATATTTAACATTGTTCTTCTTAGAATTCCAAAACAGCGAAAAATAATAAAATTCAATATAGCGACTTAAACCGAGCCTTAAGAGTGCGTGGTAGGTAATGAACGCTAAAACATCAATTTTCTACGCTTTTTCGAAGCTAATATGGATAAACGTCCGCTAAATGAATATCTACTCGGCAAAAAAATCCAGTCGAATTATTATGAGTAGTTTAAATATAATAGACGAATGAGTATTTCAGTCGTTCGCTCGACATCTCCACACTTGACGAGAAGCATATCGCCTCTATTCGCAGCGCGTCAAACTGGCGTGAAAGGTTTCCCTTCTTAGTCTTTTTCCCACTGGACCTTAACCAAAACATTTTATTTTTGAATAGTATGAAGTAAAGACCAACGAATGCCTCTCACTTTGCACTTTACGAATTCAGGTAATATTTACGGAGTTATAGTAGTAAAAAAAAGTTTTTAGGCATTTTGAGAGCCTCGAAAATCATGTTTATAACAAGCGTGCTGAAATTTTGAAAACATAGAAGCATAGTTTCAAGTGTGTGTTATTTTAGTAGATAAACATATTAAGAAGAAATTAAGTGGTTTGGCATAAAAAAGAATGTGCGTGACACGCTGCAACGCCGTCCATACGCCAGTCGAGGACTCCAGTTCTGTGCACTATTTCAAGATGCATGTCGGTGTTCAAACTGCAATGTAAGCGATAGTAAGCCCACATTTCTTTACGCGGCACATAATACGAACTGAAGTAATGCCAGAATATCGCTGTGTCGTCGTCTTCACACGTTTTATAAATGCCACCCTCCTGCAACACAGTAAATGAATTTACGTCGGTTTCCTCCAAGATCGTTCTTACAAGCTCGTACACTTCCATTTGCTTTTCTTTAGTTTTGACCTTGTTGAGATTTTTTCTCCGCGCATTGACAACATGCAACGCACAAAATAGGCGTTTATTTGGTGCATCCATGACAAACCCACGCGCTGTAAAATGCATCAGCCATGTCAGTAATGAAGATGTTTGGCTGCATTATTCCCGCATGCTCCCGGATATATTTCAACAATATGGATAGTACGTGCTCACGTTCTGTTAGAAATAAAAATAAAAAGACAAGCAAAGTGATAAAGTCATGGGTGCCTCGTCCCTCCCCCAGAAAGTATGACGCAACCTCCTCCCCCCTAACGAATGTTGTAACAAAGTTTTGATATAAAATTATTTTTCCGACACCAAGAGATAATAGCCGGGGGGGGGGGGGGGGCTGGGGGTTCCCCCGGAAAAATGTTTTTTTTTTTTTTTAGATGTAAAATGGTGCTATTTAAGCACTTTTTGAATATAAATACAAACATACAGCAGGTAGAAATTGTAATATTTTTAAATGCATAGTTTATTTCAGTGAACAATTTTCACTAAGTTACATTAATCAAACCCGGAGCCTTGTACCGTTTCTTGCCCCACCAATTGTTGGGGGCCCCGGGAACACTGACTGCTCGTACAAGCACTAACATTCCCGGTATCGTTCAACTAGACTCGCAAATTCAATCACTAAAATACGTAATTTCATGGCCGTGTAAGCCGTTCAAATCCTTCCATATTATTTATTGCAGAGGCCCTGCGATACAATAATCATATATTTCTTTGAACAACCACCATTACATTTCCGGTGCTAGCGCGCCAAACGTCCAGCCGACAGATAAATGCATCGAAACTCACTCTATTGTAAGTAAAGCATTTATTACTCATGACCTCTCGCCCGCCAGTACTGCGGGTCAGCAAATAACACGAAAAACTATTTTTTTTTTCATACTTCTTACGCCTTAGCCTAATAGGTTAAATTTTATCAAGTATTTTCCTAACTCAACAACTACCAGCTGAGTCGAATCAAATACCAACAAGGATTTCCAATCCAGGAGTTCAGGTTCGATCCCCGGCGAAGTCATCATATTTTCGGTTTTTTTTGTTCCGAAAGATCAGTTACGGCCTTAGGAAAGAACAGCTGCACGGTACGTGGTACTGTGCCTGCAAGAGTTGGACAGAAAAAAAAGGCGAGTAAAAAATTTCTGTGAAAATGTTTTTAAAAAAATTATTTTAATATTAATTAACGAACAAGTTCACATTACTGCTTGAGTTGTATAAATTGATGGTTGTGAATGGTATCTTAATGAAAACTAATGTAAAACAAAAGTTTCGTTACAGACTCATTAGAGCATTCATATGAAATATTTATTATTCTAGTTGTTAAAAATAATAGCACTCAGAATTTCAATAAAAAAAAACGTCTCCTGAACTTTAAGCGATGTGGCAACAATGTGCGCCGTAAGCCCTGTAATGCAATCTATGAATCAGACGAACTATGGCATGCAGTATTTTCGTAATCCACTTTTTTTGTACGAATTTCCGTGATGACTGTATAATTTTAAGACCAAACTGGCATTTCGTTCGAGCGACTTCATATTATAATGTGCAGCGCCTGTGTAAAAATCTTTGTTAAAGATGTAAATCCAGCAACCACGGCAATCATCTAGCACGATACACACATGTGACAATCCTGGGGATGACGCCCGGATTGCCTTCGCTGTACCCGCTACACCAACCCAGCCCCCGGAAATTAATCTGAGAAAAATATAATCGTCGTTTGTACAGCCAAGTACTGGTTGATGATCTTGTTAATTAACTCACCTCTCCGATTTTCTTTCTGATGTTTTTCCTTCTTGGAACACTGTCTTCTCGACATATGGCTTCTAGTTATCACAATCGCAGTTCTTAAACTTAATTAGTTTGTATTTGACAACCAAATTATTTTTAGTTTTGTAGGCATGCTTTTTCCTGCAATGTTCCGGCCACTTGCCCTGTCTTACTATTTCTAAACACCTGTATTTTTTTTGGCATGGTTAATTTCGCAAAAACCGGCATTTACAACTCTCCTTGAAATATCAAAACAATATCGGAAAAATATGCATCCCGACAAGATACTGACAACTCAAAACAATCAACATTCACGCTCACATGAACTGTACATGACTGGTGTAAACTTCCCTAGACATGCGTGGTGACTTGGGACAGTGCTGGTCATTTCTTGTAAAACAATGTGTTGGCAATAACTCAAGCCACATTACTTGCAGGTAGAGAGAGATATATAGAGCTTGCTCGCCGTTGTAGGTACTGATAAGGCAGATGCACGTCACTTGGCTACTTAGTGCATCTTCTTTCTCCCAAAACCCATCACCCCACTCTCTTACGCAATTTTACACAATACCCATCCTCCTTACTCAATGATATGAACCCCCGCCTTCCCAGCCCGGGGTAAAAGAGGAATAGCTACTACTTCCAGCAACTTGTTTTCTTTTTTCACCCATCCCAATCAGTCATTGCTCTTTTCCTCACATAGAAGAATCCCTTTGAACTTATGATTTTTAAAATAATTTTCCAGTTTTCTCCCCCCCCCCCCCCTTTTTCCCTGGCTGAAATTTCAATGACGCAACCTGCGTCATAACCCCATGTTATAAGCTCGTTCAACATTATGCAAATCAACAAATGTAACCTATCTAGCGATTCTGTGACAGAATCACGAATTTCTCCAATAATAGCGTCAGATAGTATGTTTCCTGCGAGTGTGTTGAGATAAAACAAACACTACACCTATTCCCATCGTCAGCCGAACAGAAACAGTTTATTTTGCAGCTGCCTTGAACTTTCAAGTGTCTTTGCCTCGAACCTTTCGTCATGTAATGACCCGATCGGCTACATTGATAAGAATACAATTTTATTTCATCGCTCCTTTGTTTTGCCCCCGTTTTTCTAATGATGAGGAATTTGATTTTTTCTCCATTTCGTCTTTCCAAGACAAAAAGTACGACGAAGATTTTAAATCAATTGTTTCATGTTGAACAATGTCGTTACTGTACGAAAATGGTCTATTAACTCCGACTTTGTCGGTGAAGAAAAGTCGCACATACCACAATAATTGCTAACTGTATCTCTACCTATTTTTAAAATACTGGTGTCCGAGTGGTCATTTCTTTATTGTCTCTTAAGTGACTTTGTGAAAAAAAAAAAAAATTTCACACAAACTGCACTGTAGGCCTACCCTTGCCACGACTGATTCTTTCCCGTGACAAATCTTCTTTGGGAGGATGACATTTTTAATATGCCATAGCAGACTATTTTTTAAGCTCGTAACTTCGTAACACTCAGTACGCACGTATGTAATTAATGAAAAAAATTACAATGTTCTGTCACAAACTCTTCTCTTGCAGAACAATGGGAAAACCATGTGTAAAACACAAACAACGATTGTACAGAAACAGACACAATAGGATCAACAGATTCCACGAAACTATTTGTTTAATGTTATATAACAAGCCCAAGTGTGTATTCCCGTCAAACTGATTGCAGACATAGGCAAATATTTGGCTCGTGCGCGGGGGCGGCGTAAAGCAAAGTGACAAGGTAGGCCGGGGAGGATGGCTCCTTTATGGAGGAAGGGGGGTTGTGGAGAGAGGCATTGCCGGGTAGCGCATGCGCAAACTCACGTTAGCTCTTTGTGCCTTCCTCCCTCTAGGCGCTTGCATAAATTTACATCGTAGTCTCAGAAGCATCTATTTTGATTTTGACAGTAGAGTACAGGTAGGGACAGTACATTCACTAAAATTAATAAAAAATACGAGGTAACCCTACCAGCACAGCAAGTCCCCAGGATGTCCTAGGGACATCCTATGAGGATATCCGGGTACATGCGATCCTCGGGATGTCCGAGAGCTCCGAAAAACCAAGTCCCTAGGACGTCCCAAGTACCTCCTTGAAAAGTACATCACATCCCAGGAAGCTCCTTGGAAGATGAATTTGGGTCATCCTAAATTCCTCATCTGGGGAGCTCCCAGGGATGACCTTACAGGGAGCTCCCACGGAGCTCCTCTGAGGAACTCCCTGGGATGTCCGAGCAGGAGCTACCTGGGATGTCCGAGCAGGAGCTCCCTGGGATGTCCGAGCAGGAGCTCTCTGGGATGTCTGAGCAGGAGCTCAATGGGATGTCCGAGTAGGAGCTCCCTGGGATGTCCGAGTAGGAGCTCCCTGGGATGTCCGAGTAGGAGCTCCCTGGGATGTCCGAGCAGGTGCTCCCTGGGATATCCGAGCACAAGCTCTCACGGACGTAGTGGATTTCTAGGCAAGTTCCTAATGTGACCACTAGATAGCTCACGATATTATTTAAATATACATGAGGTTTGTTGCAATTAATTTAGTAGATAATTCATAGCATTTATATATGTCTTAAGAAATTGGTAAATTTATTAATTTCGACACACATATTTTATTATTACTGGTAGACTTTTGGAAGTTGAAGCATTTAAAAAATGTTATTACAGACGAATTGTTTATTCAAAAGATTTTAAGAGGCTACATTAACAATTATGTGTATTTGACTGTGTGTTAAATACTAAGTTTTCATATAACCAAAACAAATACATTTGTTTTCTTTTGTGTTGAATACTAAACTTTTACTTTTGCTGCTGGAAGGAGCTCCTAGGGATGTCCCAGGGATGCATTTAATACAGGTCCCAGGGAGCTCCTAGGGATGTCCCAGGGACGTGTTTAATACAGGTCCCAGGGAGCTCCTAGGGATGTCCCAGGGATGTGTTAAATATTGGTCCCAGGGAGCTCCTAGGGATGTCCTGGGGATGCATTTAATGCAGATCCCAGAGAGCTCCTGGGGATGTCTTGGGGATGTGTTTATTACAGATCCCAGGGAGCTCCTAGGGATGTCCCAGGGATGTGTATGCCAGACATCCTAGGGATGTCCGTAGGTAGTACTTTTCCATGAACTTTTCCTACATAAAAATGACTTGAAATGAACTTCCCTAGGACGTCCTAGGGATGACAGTTCCCACATCCTACGGACATCCTCAGGATTTCTGTATGCTGGTAGGGAAGGTCTTATCTCATAAACTGTTTTTCAATATCACAAATTTACAGGAGTTCAAACAATATATTGTACCCCATCCCTAAATAGTTTTTTTGGGGGGAGGGGGTTACAATAATGTACCCATCCCCCCCCCCTTTTTCCCATTCTCGCACTCCGGTACAGAGGCAAAATTATGCAACAAACATTTTTTTTACTAAGTGGTCTGTGCCCGCCACTTTACAATTAGCATTCAATTAGTTTCGAGATCATTCTACGGGCTACTGGAAGTGGTGCTGACCAGTTAATGCTCGTAAGCAGGGCTACTGGTTGATTTCAGTTGGCCTGCTAAGAGCAATGCTACAATAAAGAGAGGGAGAGAGCAAGGGTGCAAAAAAGAGTTGCTAGTTTACTACTAAGATAGGCTGTCACCCAAGAACAGTACGTTAGGAGGACCACCCAAACTAGGTGAAGCGTTTACGGAGAAAGTGGGAATTAATACAGTATCTCGTTCTCAATTACTATTTCTTTTGTAGTTGATGGAGAGAGAAGGAAGATAAGATAGAGAGAGAGAGAGAGAGAGAAGAAGGAGAGGGAGGAGAGAGGATAGAGTGAGAAGAAAGAGGAATGAGAGTAAAGAAGGGATAGAGAGAAGATAGAGGGAAGAAAGAGAGGATAGAGAGAAAGAAGAGAGAGACAAAAGGGGAAGAAAAGCAAAAGATTCACCAATCCAACATGCACAATGACAGGTGGGGCCAGGAAATGTATAGTTGCCATTCTTTTAAGGCAGAATGGTGCACTGCTGCACTATGTCCTGGAAACAGAGTGTAAATATACTTTTCTTCTTCCAGGTCACAGTGCAGACTGCCTATCACCTTGACAAGCTTGAACTGTACGCCACACCACATTGGGCAATATGCAGCCACACATTACTTTCCAGCAAGAAGGAGCATCCCTACACTGGAGGTTAGAAGTGCAACGGTTCCTCGACACGTTCCCTGGTCGTTGGATTGGGCGTGAGGGACCCTTTCATGGCTCTCTTGATCTCAAGACATCACACCGCTCAAAATTTTATAGGGTTATGTAAAGGACCAGTTGTATGCAACTATGGCACCCAATGTCCGAGAAATTGAAACACTGCACAAAAGATGCTGTCGCTTCCATCTCACAAGAAATGCTGCACAAGGTATGGGATGGACTCAGCTTTCGGCTAGAAGAGCTTGGGGTATGAATGAGGATCATGTCAAAGTTGTCTCATATACTTGGTGAAATCTTGCTTCATTGCAGCAAGTTATTTTCCGATACCACCTCTGTAACGCAAGTTATGGCCTCTTGAGACGGGGTCGATAATTCAACAACAGCCTGTGTATCTCCTTATCTTGGATATGTTTTAATTTTCAATAAAGTTTTGGAGCATTAAATTTTCTGTAATGTTAATTGAGTATCTGTAGTTCAGAAGTTAACTTTCCAACTCAGTGCAGCAATATCGGAATTATATGCATTCACCACGTAATCTGGTGGAATATAAATATAGCAATTAAAAACTTTTTTGTTGTAATCTAAATTCATTTCATTTCAAGATTGAATGAAATGTTACATACTTTAAGCTATCAACCTGAGAGAATGAAGAAGATGTAGACTTTTTGTTTTCTGCCTTAAGAGTGTGTGGTAGATAAAAAACGCCGAAAACATCAGTTGATTTCTACTTTTTTTCGAAGCCAATATGGATAAAAAAACTCAATGACTATCCTAGATAATGGTTTTTGACAACTTTATGAGTAAATATTTATCCGGAATTACTAATTCATTACGCATGATCTCTTGTGCCGCAGTTAAATGTGTGAGGTTCCGGCGTCAGAGATAGTGCCTCAGAAGTTCGTAACACTGGAGACAATTTTGTTTAAAACGTTGGCTAAAACTGTATACAAAACCTTTATTTTAGTATTTGTCTGAATTTGGGTGTCAAGTAGGCCTAATTAAACTAATACGAATTATACATTTTATATTTTATTATTTTTGTGTGTGTTTTAAATCTCAGATTTATCTTTGAACTTCAGTATATCTAAAAGTTGCAGCTATCACGTTAATTGTCTCAATCTAAAATATTTTTAATTTATTTCAACCTCATGAATGCAATTCTACATGATCACGATGGTAACATAACATCACTTATCATTATTCTGATTCCGGCACTGTAGTTGTAATGCAGAGGAGCTAAATACTACAAATTCTCCGTAGTTAATTTGAATTACGGTTGCTCCAGAAACAATATGGAATTTTATATTTTCGAATTGAAGAAGTGTGTTTACCTATAATGTGTGCTTGTAACTGTTTACGTCACATTCTCAATTACCACAGATGTTACAAACTGTTTGCCCGAAGGCGTTCCGGAGGCTTACCGAGACTGCCCGAAATGATTATGTCTATGACAAAGGCTCAACACATTTGCTTCTACTCACTTTGCTGAGAAAACCAGCCGACCAACGGCATCGTCTGGCATGATTCCCACATACGAAAATACAGACACTTTATCTAAATGTTTCTGTTTCATTATCACTACCAATTATTGTATGTATTTTCATGCCAACATTGTAAACTTCGTAATTTATTCCATAACAGCTCACCTCTCACATTAGACAACGTGGCAGCATATCACAACAACGACCTACAAGTGCAAATTCATAACTTTGTTTATGTCAGTACATCTTGTGATATCTGCATTGCTTGCACTAGAATAGAAATATTTTTGAATGTTGTTTTTTTTAAGTAACAAAGTCCGTGAACATTATACCGTAAATCTCACTAAGACAATAAATGAAAATGTCTGAATTGTTAAAAAATAAACCACTATGTTGCATTAAAACTAAGAGTAAGACAACAGCATAATAGCAGCACTTTGCAGGTGTACTGAACAGGTTACTGTAACCATGCCATTGTATTTGGCTTCCTACAGTATGGCTTTAAAAGAACACAATACAATTTATGCCTTTTATATTACTGCACAAAACTTTCTTTTATAATACTGCACAAAACTTTTAGAATTTTGTCAAACTAATTGCTAGATTCATTACAACTTCGTGAGAACACACGTTTCAGGTGATAAACAAATTTGTGATCAGGAATTAACGCCATGGTTGAAATATTCAAACGAGCTAATTCAACTCCTAGCCAGCCATGTTATAGCTGAAATACTGTGATGAATTTCGGAACGCAAGAACTGTATTGTACTGTAATATTCTGAACTGGTCGCTATGACTTAGCAGTTCACCAGAATACTGTGAACTGCAAACAAAGAAACTGATGGCATTGAGTGTTACTTTGTGGGGTTTTTGCGCAACAGAACTCTGGTGATTGTTAAGTTGATTACATTTCCAATGAACCAGAACAAAAAGAATTTCTGCTATAATTCCAGTTAAATTTAGTTTTTAACTTGTACACATAGCCACATACAGTACTGGTACAGTATGGTTTTTTCCATTTATTGCAGTTACGAATGCTCAAGACATTGCAAAAACTAGCAATGGCACTGCACCCAGAAAAGGGTAGGGCTGCCATTGCTCCAAGTACATTTTGCATGATCTGTTTTTAACACTGCTAATGTTATTTGATGTTTAATCTGTGTACAGAACTACTATACTAAGTCTGTAAATGTTTTAAATACTACAAATAAAAAGTTACAGGTCAATAAAAATTAAATTTTATTTATGTATACATTTCACATAATCTACAATAAAATTTTAACATAATTTGGGGTAATAAAAATAAATAAACTCCAGTATTTTTAGTTCTTATAAACAATGTGTGTTAAAATACATATTTACAAATAAATTGATCAAGCTTAGCTTTTGACTCTTTCTAGTCATCAGCGAGTATTTTAGTTATAAGCATACACACATCTGAAAATAGTGTTTAAAGGCACCTTTGCAGGACGGAGAAAAAGGTTCTTAACTCCTAAAAGCTACCAGTATATAAGGTTAAATATATATATAACAACATCAGTGTAAAATACTGGCAATATAAATCTAAGCAATTTTAGTAACACTAAGTGAACTACTAAAAATAATACAAAACTAGTAAAACTAGATATTAAATTTGAGAGCACTGCAAAGCTAAAATATCACAGAATGTTAAGTATTATCAGAAGGGAAATTGTTTATTATTGGTCATTTAAACAGAGCCAAGATTTTATGTCTTAAAAATACATGAACTGTTTAATAAATCCTCACAGCAAACAGTGATGACCATGAATTTTAGAATACTATACAGTAATTCTTGTAAACTTGATTTTAGTAAAAATTAAGTTCATACCTATGATATCACATGTAATAAATTTCCATTGTTTCTCCACTTAACTTGATTGATTTAGTATACAAAACACGTTATGACTTATGAAAGCCATCAATTTTGTTCCTTTTAGTAAAATATGTATCTTCATAAAATTCCATATCAGCATAGTTCTTACAAGCAAAAATGCTATCATTGGCATTATTTTAATTTCCATACCTAAGCTAGGTTTTCTGGTTGGGAAGAAAGAAAAGAAAATGTTATGCGACAGTAGTTACCCAAAAAATTATACTGTACTCTAAACAGGAAGTAAATAATGCTGTAAGATAGAACTTTAAAAAAAATTAATTCTATTACTAAAGTATGAGTATACACATACTGCAACTTTTAATTTCTGCTGGTGGAGTACGTAAGTGATAGAGTAGGTGTCATGTGACACAGGTTTGTTCTCTATGCTATCCCCGAGTCAAGTTCATAAAAATCTGCTAGAGTTAACAACAGAGGAGGGCATTTAAAAAAGAACATGAATGTTTAGAGTAGCGTGGAGTGATTCTGGTTGGCAATTAACACAGGGTGTCAACACAAATTCGTAATAAAATTTTCCTTGACTTTTTCTGACCAAAATTCAACATTCCCCAATTTTTTTATAATAAGCTAATGTAGCAATTTTTTCAAAAGAAATAGATTGTAAAAATTTGAAACTAGAATTACATTATAAACATTGAAAATTGAAATAATAAAGCCTTGCATACGCAACCTCACAGTGTGTTACGACTACACACTAAACCAACAGCTTAAAAAAAAAAAAAAAAAAAAAAAAATATTATAATAATTTCAATATGTGGGTGAAGGCAGACCGGAGCTTGAAACATTTCCCTCAAATTACTGAATCACTAGGGAACATCCATGACTTTTCCAAGATTTCAAGAGAAATCCCTAACTTCCGCAGACTAATTTCAAGTTATCTGACTTTTCCTTGATTTTCCCTGACTTCCATGATTATGAACAGCCTGTAACAGCAAGCTCTTGATCACTGGTGACTGTGGGGGCAGCAGAGGCAGAGTGATGGCGGCAAGTAGGTCTTGTTGGAAGAACTAATGCGATAATGTGTAATCAACACGACGTATCAAAATAAAGGACATAAAACTGATGACGAGGATGGGATGATACGTGGTGTAGCAATATATGAGTGATTGCCAAACAAATATTTACGAGAGTATTGTGCACGACGAAGAATTGTAAACATGGGGTTGTTAGGCCATATTGGGAAGTTCAATCCAGACACCCAGGATTTTAGTGTGTACTTAGAGTAACCAAATCAGTTTTTCATGGCTAACAAAATTAAAGATACAGCTAAAGTTCCGTTATTCATCACCCTAATGGGCCCCAGCACAGCCCAGGTACACTAGTTGTAGTCCACCTTTCACAGTGTTTACATCACCTACCTTGAGCAGAAACAAATTGATGGTAGGCCTGAAAGAAGGTCAGCGAGAATAGTGAAACCACCTGTAAGGTTAAATTTGTGAATTTGTTGGTAGCAAGCATTAGGAATATGTTGGAGCATTTTGTTGAATTGTAGCGTAGCTCCATGGTTGTTGAATAGTGGTGTACATGTGTGGCTTAGTTGTAGTTCATTTTGGATTATTTTGTGGAGGTCATATTGTGAAACTGTTGTGGCTTATACGCTCTGTTATACTGTAGCTTACATACAGGATTGAACTGTTGTTTAAATATGATATGTCAAATGACAGTGCTAGGTAGGACTGTTGCCATGTTCATATGATGTATTGAAATGGTGTATGGTGTGCACAAGGTACTGTTAACTTGTGACATCTTGAGAACATTAAGTAGCTTCAGACTTGCATGAAAGAAGGGGAATATGGTGTTCGGCAGTTGGTTTCATGTGAGGGCAGCAGAGAACCGAGGTAGAGTGATGGCGGCAAGTAGGTCGTGCGGGATGTAATAACGTGATAATGTGTAATCAACACTATGTATCAAAATAAAGGACACAAAAGAGACAAGTACGAAGCAACAATGGAATGTAAGAGCAGGAGAAGCAGGAGTAACCTGAAAAAAACCTACCCACCACCTGCAACATCTGCCTCGTTTCCTACATACGAAAATCGGGAGTGAAATGGAACATGGCTCACCATGGTAGAAGGCGAGTGGACTATTTTTTTTTAACTGTCCCATATTTAAGGGGTATTTATGGCCATAGCTAGAAACTCCAAGTCAAAAGTTCTAATTTATGGAAATAATAACAATAAAACACTGCCGAATGAATGCTAGAACATTCAAGAATAACAATATTGAAATCCACAATAAAATTTGAGAAAAAACCATGACAAATACAAAACACACAATATGTATACGTCTTGATACCAGCCCAAAAAACCAAACCATTCACCATAGTGGCTACAGAAGGACAGTGAACTAACTAGAGCTCAATCTTGTGATGACTTAACAGTAACTTTCACTTAACAGTTATAACCATATTGGTTACACAAAATTAACAAGTTACTTTAACATTTACATTTTAACTGTTAACTGAATATTAGTGGAATTTCTTTACATTACATAATTTGTTACAGTGTGTTCATATTATCTTACAAACAACAGCGGGATTAGTTTATGTTTCACTAGTAACAGGGTTCCAGTTATTAGTTTCAAACTTCCGATTCTCTTTTGTTTTCTGGCAGAATGGGCGGAATACAGTACATTCCTTATTTTCCTTCCAGAACTTAGTTATCAAAAATCTTAAAGCAAATTTATGGAATTTACTTCTAAAAATTACAACTAAAACGAAACAGACATGAGCAGCATCTATCGGAAAAATACTAACGGTTACAAGTTACTGACTAGGTAGCATTATCATCTGGAATGAATCACGTTTATTTCATGAGCAGTAAGTACCAGTTGCTGCGCAAGAAACTGTTAAATAGAACTTTGGTGGTTGTGACATAACAGTTAAGTTTAACTGTGACATGATCCTTACAAATCATGTTCTACAATCGTGGACCTCATTAATTAACTTGGAGGAACAACATTTTGTGATGTTTATTCATTTACGTCACAGCTTCATAAATACAAACAGATATTTTGCTACGGACTTCTCCAACAATTGTTGACAATCTTTCATACCAAAGTTTATAAGACCTGTCAATGATGGCAAGCAGAATACTATACTCCTCACCCTGCATTTTCTATCAAACCATAAAACTTTGGCTACATATACAACACACACTTTTAGAAAGTTATCCTAAACAACACTAACACAAAACTAAAGCACACGTTGATCTCATATCATTGGCAAAAAAGAAATGTATCACAAGTAAGCAAGCATGGAATGCAACAGCAACATTACTGGTATGTACTGTGAATACAAAAAATAATACAATTACAGATAGATACATACAATTATTCATAACTTTTAATACAGTACCAATATGGCATTTGCTTAAGAACCATGCCTGTCTGGAGCTGTTCCAAGAGTTGAGAAGTTAGAAGTGAAGGACCAATACGGACAACACTGAGATGCACACCTAGTGGCCCGCTGTTCTTACATGCAAGATTCTAAACTGGCGTGCAGTGATTATGTTGTACAGTTAAAAATTATTCTACTTAAGTAGTGACACTGTGATTTTACTGCTGGAAAATATATTGCATAATTCACTGTAGGATCCTTGAGTACTGGGTAAGAATATATTTTGGGTTAAAGATGTTCGGAAAGTCAGTTTATAGTTATGTTGCCGGGCTAGGAAATAATGTTTCAAAGGCACATTACGTTTTGAAAGTACTCGAAAATTCTCCTCTGGATGGTAAATACTTTTAGTAGCATCACAAAAATTCTTATTTTCTTAACCCACTGCATTAAACAATGAGGTAGGCAGATCACTTAAAGGAATTTACAAACTTTTAAAATAACAATGTGATTTCAATAAAAATTAAACTGAACAGATATCTGAATCAGACTTTTTACAGTACCAGACACACAAAGGCTATAATTAGACAACATTTTAGTGATGCAGGATTTCAAAACATGTATTACAAGCTACATATTGTACAATAAACAACAATTTAATGAAGTAAAAAAAATTTTTCTACATGTAATTAAATATAATAACTTGGACATTAACAAACAGGTACAGGTTAGTGATGTTAAAATTTTGGATGTGTGCAAATAAGTATGAATCAGAAACATACAAAATCACAAAGGGTTTTACTTCCTGTATGGTATAGGAAATGAGGAAACCGTTTTTTACTGTGTGCTAGACGTGTCATAACAAATCTGTGAATATTGAACATATGAATATTTTCAAAAATGTATAAACCTCTCAAAGTTCTTTTTTTTTCTGCCTTTTTTTTTTCTAAAAAATAACATTCACATATTTAACATTTTAAAAAACCCTGAATTCCATTACGCACACAAAATTTCCATTACAGTGCAAGACATGCGGCTTCGAGAAAATAAACAATATGTGTGAATTGAGATGTTTCAAAACACTTCGAAAATGAAGTTTAACCCCTCTTTGAAATAAATATTTCTGGGTTATGTAAGTGAAACGTCTATATAGGATGCTTAGACAATTTCCAATCAGAGAGCATATACTGTAATAAAAGTGCTAAGTCCCAAGTTAAACAAGAACCATATTTTCACCATAAACGTCCCCTCTCCTTAACACCAATGTCAAAACACACATTATTAATGATGGAGAGAGATATTTCAGAATCGTAACATGTTCATAATACAATTTTTGTTATTACACTTAACTTTTCAACATACAAAATAAAACTATTTGTTAATGACATGCACGACTAGTATTAATTCATAATTTAATTTCATTGTAACATTTACTTTACATTTAATTAAGTTGTCCATCAGAGGCGGGAAACTCTGGCAATCTTTGGTTAACAATTTGTTTTCCTTATTCCAGTTTCCGGGGCCTGTTTCGCCCTATCCTGGTCTTGAGAAGTCCTCAAATCCAATGTATTTGTTTTACATGGAATAAAGCACAGAGATAACCTCTCAGCACTTCTTAAATAAACCTCTGAAAATTATCCGTGCTAGCGTTAAAATTCAACATTGACAATGGTTACCTTACTTTTTGTAGGGTTGGTAGCCAATTGCCAAATGTACTTCCATGTATTTTCCCATTTAAATACCACTATCCTAGTATCAAATGGAATTTCTTTGTATTATATAATTTATGAACATTTTATAGAAACTAATTTAGGTTTCTACAAACCGCACAGTTAAACTTTGTGCATGTTAGCAGAAAATGATACAGTACTACTATTTTTTAATATTTTAATTCACTTGCACACTGCTTTGCATCGCAGTTCAAATTTCCATCAAAAGACCAAGCTAAGTAAGTTGTCCAATAAAAGCATAAAGATTGCAAGTTAAAGACGAATAGAGCTATAAGCAGTTTCGCACAGCTCATAATTATTGTTTTCTCCTTATAAACGAAGATAGATTTTACTGTCCTCAAAGTATTTTCCATTGAGTAGCTAGATTTTACCTGCCAGAACTAATAAATAAATAGTTTTAAATAGTTATGAAGGACTAACTAACACACCAGTACCCTTCACATACTATTAATGTTTATCACTTGTACAGTCAATGAGTTACTTTAGTGAGTAACAGTTTCATAAAAGTGGAATGTAGATGTAAACACAATGAAAATAAAAGCTGTTATGATGTTTATATTTACATGCAGCTGAAAATATAAACTACGCAAAGTTATAAAAAAAGGCTCACTTATTGTGAATCTGCAATTTACGAAGCAAGGAATTAAAGATAAAATAAAATTTTAATAGGCAGTGTCTTTGACATTTCCAAACAACTATGAAAATCAGAAATCTCACAATGGTTCAAAAATTTACCCCCCCACTCCCTCCATCTATCCATAAAAAAAACATCACCACCTTCTATTTAAAAACTATTTTTAAGTGGTTTATATATGTATTGGATGTTATTTTATACATTCCAGGCATGAAGACAGGGGAGCGCTAATTGCCATCAACTCTGACGTTACATTTTCATTACTAAAGAAAACATGAGTAATATTGACAAAATATCACAAGTAACGAAACCTGCATGCTTGGATGAAAATTACAGTAGGCTACATCTGAAGTACAGCACTTTGTTCTGAAACCAAGTACAAAATTAATCTGCTCCTGAAACAAAAATACTGAAAGCAAACTATGAACCAAAATAAAAACATTTAACCAATCCACATAGCCTACTTTGTTCACAAAATGTTCTTAACATATGAGTTACAGGTAATTATGACATTAGATACATCTACTACAATGCTACTAACCAAAAACATAAAATAGTTACACATTTATAATAAATAAGATTTATGAAACAAGAGGCTATCAGTAACCTTGTTTCTGTTGGCAATGAAACAAAAAATGTGCATAAATCAAAACAAGGATGCCGATGTTAAAACAGCAAATTGTACTCCTAAGACAGACACCTCTCTCAAACTTCTCGCCTGTTGTGTTATTTGTATAAGGACGAGGTTTACCCAGAATACATAACATTTTAATTACATTTTGACAAATGCCGAGAAAGTGTTACTATATAGGATTCGTCTTCAAGTTGAAAGATGTACCAGAAATGTATCATATATGTAGGGTAATATTTAAACAGAAGGAGTACTCATTCACATAACGATGGCACAGATGTAAAAACATGTATCTTCAAATCAACAACTCTTCAGTACAGTACTGTATAACTAAAGAAAAAAAAAATTTTTTCAAAGAAATATTGCCAATGCAATTAACACAAATAAAATTTTTAAAAATATATACCATAGGTATTGTAATCATATAGATGGATTACTGAAACTATGAGAGCTGTAACAAATTAAAAAAAAAAATTTTTTTTGTTTATGCCGAAATGACAAGTGATTTGAAGATACGTGTTCATACATCTGCACCATTTATAAGGAAGATAAACCCACAGCTCCAGTCATGTTTTGATGCAACATTAAACTGTCATGGTGGTAAAATTTACTTTTTGCATCTATTTGCAGCAACAGGAAAATATGAATTTAATACTTATCCATTATTGGCAGATATTAATGATTTTTTTAAGTCACACAAACTGGAATTTCTAAATTCCTGAAAGAAAAAACACAATGTGAATAATTCAACTCCCAGTTACAGACAGGTTATCTTGTCATTCAATCATTACAAAGATGGTACAAATGTTACATCTTTCTATAAGACACAGTGACTGCCTGGGAATAATGCTACATACTGTGTAGGACATGGTCACATCACAGATTCACAGAAGCATTACACAAGCTTAAAGCCCTGTTTACACCAGCATTAATGTCACAAATAATACATGATTTCACCACTTTGTTATATTTACAAAGAAATATTAATAACATTCATTATCAATATTTTATGGAAAACATTTGCTATCAACAAAAGTTATGAGTTTTAGAAACATGTAAATAACTTTCTCATAAACACTGTTGATAACTTTATTTCTCCAACCCATTCTAGGGTGGTATGGATCAAATTATGTTGATAACAAATGTAACTAACAAAGTTATCAGCAACGTTGTTTGCATTTTTGTCATCAAAACTTTTATTCAAGCCCATTCATAATTTTATTACTTTGCCAGTAACGGTGTTTTCAGCAAAGTTAACAGCACAATTGCTATCAACAATGCTATAAATAGTGTACCATTGCTTGTACATAATTTGCTGGTAACATGTATCATAGCTTGTAATGTTTGTAACATTTTGTAATTAACATTGTTGCTACTATTTTTTCAGTGTAAACTGGCCTTCAGACATGACTGTGAGAACCTCAGACGAACTCACTGGGTGACAGTGAAATGCCTATCACTAAACATACTCATCATCTCATGTGCCAAGAGCAGATATCCTATCATTTTTGCACCAAAAATTCCCTAAAGACTTTGTTGAGAAGAATGTTTGTATTACTGTCACACAAGTAGTTGGAGCAAACCTCTATACATACTACGCACGCATGATATTGAACATCTGCACACTAAACTCTAGAGTCACAATGTTGCACAGGAGGAAGACCTCTGACTGTAAATTAATAACTTCCATTGAATGTGTCACAAAGACCAAAATGGTATTATGTTACAAGTTTTTACGCTTTTATGGCACTGTAATGAGGGGCTTGACCCCTCTTCATTGGCCACCTAGACAACCAATCACGGGCAAGATCCGAGACCATCTACATAAAGGCATCAACTGATTGAGAATTACTGTTTTTCAGACCCTGAATATACCAACTCAACTGCAATGTTCGGCAGAGCATTTGTTCTTGCAACCAATCAGATGAAGCTTCAACTTGGGAACAAAGACAGAGGCACTATGTAGTTACACAAAATTGTAGTCCCTATAACAGACTTTCAAAACTTACTAAAAAACTAAAAAAAAAAAATGTTCACAAAGGCAGTTATAACCCACATTTCTCTTTAAGAGTTTGGAAGACAAAAACGTACTTAACTATGGAATCACAAGACATTCTGTACTGCATTTTACTGCCTGTGTACAGGGAAAGAGGACATTCACAAAACCCTTCAAACTCTCTTACATGCTCATGTTAACGACCCTGAAGAATATATTAAGTTTCAGCACAAGGTTTACTGAATGCATTTTGGTGACTATTAAAGTAGAACAATATTATGCTCACAACTTTATTTTTAGTATAGTGCAAATTTTTTCTCCTCCCTCAATCAGGAAAAAACTGTTACGAGGGTATTGGCATGGTGTGGTCGTCGTCAGCTTCGTAGTCATCGGGCTCTGGGAAGTCAAACTCTGTCAACAGGATGTTCTTCATGTAGTCGCCGATACTATCGCCAAGGTACAGGCCTACTGCCATCACGCAGAGGACCTTCACCAACCCGAACGCCACATGGCGTGGCTCGGGGTGGATGTAAGGCTGCTGGGCCAGGGGTACCCTGGTGAGGCAACAGCCTCTTCTCCTGCGTAGTCGCACAGGACAGAAGCTGGGCTGGCGCGGACTGCACAGGGCCCGGGCTACACCCACACCACCCAGCATGCTGCACAGCCACGGCATCACGCTTCAACAAGCTGCGACTCTACTCGAGCTAGACCGGTATCTGCACAACTTGCCTGTTACACACAAGTTACGTAGATCATTAGGGTGAACAAACAGCTTTCCCTGGGGCACTTATGGGTCACATTTCTAACCTCGAATATACAATGGATTTTCTAACTCTCTTAAAATATAATTAAAGGCACCTTCAGACAAGGACAAAAGTATATGGCAAATAGGTACAGTTATTAACATGGAAACTTTGACACAAGAAAATGAAAAAAGGGCTGCCCATAACAATGGGAAAATCTGAAAGACCTGCAACTAACTGTAGAAAAAGTTTTTGCATATTGTATTGCTGAGAACAGAAAGTACAGTACAGGGTATGAACAAAAACTGTCTGTTTTTTTAAAACAGTGGTGAGTTTGCATTCTACAGTGCAACATATCAGGCTGATTTTCAACTCTGCTCCCTGCTGCACAAAGATAATGATTCACTAGCGCAAATGTACTTTCTTACACACTTTCTGCTAACTCACCAGTTCCATGAAATTTGGAGCTGGTGACGCCACAAATTGTGTGTAATAATTTTATGGAATGACCCATTCACGAATGACGGAAGTGTTAATTTGGGTAGAAATTATATAGCCTAGATCACTGTAAAAAGACCAAATTGATGTTTTAGATGTTAAGTTGGAAGATAAGATGGCAACCTGCCAAGTGGTGCACAGATCACATTCAAAAAACATTACACATATGTATATAATCAACTCGGTTTCTCCATTATTCTTTAAAGGATATTTTTCTGCTGCTGAAAATGGGTGTTTATTCAGTTCTTCTGAAATATAAACATCTTAGTAGAGTCAAGGGGAGAAAAAAAAAGGTATCCTGAGCATACACAACAATTAATCTTTAAAATTATGTAATTGAATGATGGTGTCACCCCTTATTGTCTCACAGTGGTAAGCTATCGGCAAGAAAACTGCAAGCTAGTTCAGTGACCTATATTACGACCGACTGCAACACTGATCCACACAAAAATGCCACATCGATGCTAAGTGCAAGCCACTTAGCCAGCAACCAGTTTTTCATTGGGGACTCGTCTGAACATGAACGTAAGATGTAAGCCTGTATCAGTATTTGAAACAATTACACAGCAAATTCCAATGCCCACCTCTAACGTAGTTTTGTTTGTTTCAAATAATTGCATTTTGACGAAAAGGAGCACAAACAAAACATTATTATGATATTCCAGATTTTCAAATAAGTATTTAAGACAACTTATACATCGTTTATAAAGCACTATCATTTTGACGTACAGTAGTTACGCAAAAAAGGAACCACTCACAGTTTACTGGAACTAAGATATTCAAGGTCAAAGATTACTGTGTATCTAAATTTTGTGCTTTCTGGGCTCTAATTATTTTCACATATTGTGATTTAATTCTTGTATTTTTCTAGGGCATATTTTGAACTTATCCTACTACGTGGTATGATTATCTCAGAGTATATTTCTTTGTTGGTTTTTTTTGCATAATGTTGGACTCACATTCGGGAGGACCCGGGTTTGACCCCTGGCCTCGACCACCCTGATTTGGGTTTTCATGGTTTCCCAAAATCACTTCAAACGAATGCTGAGATGGTTCCTTGAAAAAAGGCATGGCCGAATCCCCTCCAAAGCAGTCATGAACTCCCGCCCATTGTGCCCCGACCTAGACAATTTTTTGGTGTTGATCTCAGAACAGTTCCCGACGTCCATCCCAGAGCTACACATCATCAGCCTGCCTCTCAGTCACTGTCAGCGCTAGCAGTTAGTGGAGAGAATCAATCAAGACATTTGGAAACTGTGGCATGATGATTATCTCCACTCTTCAGCAGCGACAGAAGTGGATCAACGGTGCCTCTCCTTTTCAGATAAAGGATTCAGTTTTCATCTGTGATGATAGTTGACCAACGTTGCAGTGGCATAAAGGGAGAGTTGTGGAGCTACAACCTGGCGATAACGACATTGCAAGAGTTGCCCCAGTGTAGACTACACAAGAACTCTTGAAGAAACCTGTTAAGAAGTTGTGTGTTCTCCCTAGTTGTGTAAAATAGAGTGAATGTTTGACTCTTTATATTGCCGCCATAATGGACAGTGTTGCTTAATGTGACCATTGCCAATACTATAGGCGGTTCAGAATAAAGTGAACACTCGAAAAAAGCCCTGCTAAATATCTATTTCCAGCCAATTCGTATCATTCCGCGTGTAACGGCTAACGACGGGAACTGTCTAACCTCTCTGGACACATCACTTTATGTTTGTGCGTATAAGATAAATTGTTCAGTCGATATGTACCTGTAGTTTGATAAAAAAGAAGTTAATTAATTATATAAAATACAATTGTATCGCTGTCGGTTGAATTTGTTTCAGTATTGTTGTATTTAAATACAAATAAACACGGAGCTATATTGTGTTAATTCACTGCCAACCATACAAGCAGTAAGGCAACTATAGTTAATGTTGAATTATATGCAGTAACAACTAGTGATATTTTTCAAAGGTTAAATTTTAGTGTTCACTTTACTTCGAACGGCCTATAGACGGCCTTGTTATTTTTTTGTTAGTTGTTTAATTGTCTTGTGAGCATTTGGACATTGTGATTTTGTTAATGTGTGGTGAATAACTTTTCTACAGCCTTTCACCACACATCTGTGTTGACTGAGTTAGTTTATACAACATACATTGTGTGGTTGGCAATGAATTACTGAACGTAGTTCCCTGTATTTTCCTAAGTAAATATAAAAATACTGAAATAGAAGACATTGAAATTGCCATATTTAACTTGTTTCTATCAAACTATTTATAATCCTACAGACTGCACAATTTAACTTACATGTACAAACATCAAGCAATGTGTCCAGAGAGGTTAGAAACTTTCTGTTGTTGGCAAATGCTTGCCCAGTTTACCTAGTTCATAGTCTGAACAAGAGATAGGGTGAGTGTGATTAGTTACTAAAATATGTTTATGAATGTGTCACATCTTGCTCGATAAAAAATATTTAATTTTATTACATACACCAAAGAATCAGGATAGAATACATGGCTATAAAGTCATGAAATAAAACTACGGATATGCTGTGAACTGCTATGTTTTATGACTGCCATATATGTTGTTTGGGAATGAATTATGATTCTGTCTGTTGTTTTATTTGTTGCAAGTAATCAGACCTAGCAACTGTTATTTAAATGTGATATGGAACAAACTAAAGACATTTAATAATTGTTACATAATTGTAACTAAACACGCTGTAGGTCTAAATCATAAATTACAACAAAAATAACTGCACATTTTTGTTACTATTTTGGAACTGTTGTATGTTTGTTGTTTGTTTATGTACGGTCAAGGGATGTGGGATCTGGAAGGTTGGTAGGAGTTGTTTTCTTGTAAAGAGAGTAAGGAAGTTGGAGAGTGAAGTGTGTAGAGCTATATTGGATATAAGATTAATAATACAGCAGAATACAACATTATTGGCGACGAGGATGGGATCGGCAGAAATTCAGGGAATTATGGTGATAACAAGTAAGGTCGTGCATCTCCTGGAAATAGGAATTACAAGACAAGGTGGCAGAGATTGAAGTTGCGGCGGCGGTTGCATCATGGCATTTGGGAAGATTTCTGAGTTGAACATCACGGAACCTGATACTTGGGCCCAGTACAAGGTCAGATCTTTTTTTGCGGAAGCAAATAAAATTACGGACGCAAAACAGCTACGGGCGACGTTTCTTACAGTGATAGGTGAATCGGCGTTAGCCTTATTAACCTCGTTAATTACGCCTAAGGAGTTAGTTGATGTCAGTTATGAAGAATTAGTAAAGGTATTAGACAGCCATTTCGATCCCAAGAAGAATGAGATTGCAGCATCCTTTGTTTTCGCGAACCGTAAGCAACAGAATACCGAAACTATTATGGAGTTTGTTGCAGAATTGAAACGGTTATCAAGAGGATGCAATTTTCAAGATCTGGAGAAACAATTGTTGATACGCATTGTGTGTGGAGTTAAGTATGAGAGACTGCAACATCAGTTGCTAGATGAGTCAGACCTAACCTACGATAAGGCAATCAAGATCTCTGCTGCGTTTGAAGCTGCAATTAGGAATGTGGAAACTATTTCAGCTGCACAGAATGAAATTAAACTAGTTAGTGAAGGCAGCTTTAGTACTTCTGAGAAGACTCAAGAATGTTGTCATATTAGTAGTGGCAAGAAAGAAACCAAGTGGAAGGATAGTGCAAAAAAGAATGATGCGGTAATTGTATGTCTCCGGCGTGGTGTGGTGGGACATAAAGCACCAGAGTGCAGACACAAAAATACCATCTGTTCACGTTGCCATAAAGTAGGTCATATCAAGAGAGTATGTCGCAGTAATAGCAGTGCTGAGAGCAATAAGGCAGGCAAATCAGGTGTATATTGTACAAACTCTGGGCTGGACAAAAGTGAGCACGAGTGTCCTAGGGAAGAACATTATGGCTCATTATTTAATGTCACCCTTAATATGGACAAGGTTAAGGCATATAAAGTGCTTTTGCAGTTAAATGGGAAATCTCATGAATTTGAAGTAGACTCGGGTGCTGCATTAACGATTATAAACCATGATGTATTTATGAAGCTCTGGCCTAATATGAAGAACAGACCTCTTTTGCAACCCAGCAAAGTTCGTTTAGCTTTGTGGGGAGGAAAGCGTGTACCAGTGCATGGGCAAGTTTCTGTAAGGGTTAATTTCGAAGGTAAATGTTTTGTTCAGGATTTAATTGTAGCAGATTCTGGTGGAAGAAGCTTGCTAGGCAGAAATTGGTTTGCAGACCTTGGAATATCAATACAAGGAATCCATAGCATTGAAGGAAATGGTATTTTGAAAGAGTATGAGCCATTGTTTCATGAAGAAGGATTGCCACCTTTGAAAGTACCACCTGTCCACATTAAGTTGCAGACTGACTCAGAGCCTAGATTTTTGAAAGCAAGATCAGTAGCAATACCATTACGATCTCGTGTGCATGAAGCCTTAGACAGTCTAATTAATGAAGGGGTACTGGAACCAACAACATTTTCAAGTTGGGCAACACCTGTTGTACCGGTGTTAAAAAAGAACGGCAGCATACGCATCTGCGCAGACTACAGTAATACTGTAAA
>PNEQ01081245.1:0-29183 GCA_003012365.1 Medauroidea extradentata
CGATAAATTTTAGCTACAATATCTACTCATTAAATGCACGGGGGCTGAATGTAAGATATAAAAAAAAGTAATCTTAGTTATAAATACCTGCGAGTTAATGTCTGGTTTCTGTCCATCGACTAATCTAAACAACACGCGCTATTGCCGTTACGCATCTCGTAAATGAGGGCATATTTTATTTGAATTTGTAACGCAAAACTACACCAGACATGACACACGCTATTCAGTAATTCAAGTGTCGTTCAGTTCTACTGCCACGAACAACGACGACGCACTTCAGAAACAATAATTAACGTATTTTCTTAACATGTGAAATAAAAAGTATGTTGTTTTTAGGCTGGCAAACGTAAAACATAATAAACAGATTACCGATGGTTTCACATCATTTCGGCAATGACATTCAAAGTAATTTCCAATACTTTTGAATGTGTATATACGCAAAAAACGGGCAAACGCACGCAAATGATGAAACCAAATATGCAACTTGGCGGCGAGAACCTAACTCTGATGCTCCACCGTAACTCACCGTTTACCATTCGGCGCAATTATTTGTGACGAGTAAAGACGCATATGTGGACGTCAAGGCATAAATATTTTCCCTTGATACATAAAATTTCTTCTGTATTTCCAATTGAAGACTTAACATTCATAAGGAGCTAAGTGCCAAAAGGTAAATTTCGAGATAATGACGAAAACAGTATATTGCGACAAACAAATGAACATGGAATTATCCAAATGCGTTCACATATTTTTTACAATAGGAAAGCTGTAAATAGGAGCAACGGGACAGTAATTAATGCAAAACACTTATGAACATTAATATATATTAGTTCAATGAACTGTAATGTGTCGATGTAACTCCAACCATGTAATTGTGCTGATGTAAGGTGCGCATGAATATCACTAGGAGATAGCACTTTAGGTATGTCTTCAAGCTAATGTTTTGGCACCTTTTTATGTACCTAACTAATTTTTGTCGAAAAAGGTACTTAGCCCCTTTTGAATGTTAAGTTCTCAATTGTTTACTAAATTTAAATATTGTGCTATTTGTTTAGCTTATTAGTATTTACTCTGTCATTTAACGTGCTCTCGAACAGCACAAGAACTTAGTACAGGTACAGAGGGAGTAGGATTCAACCCGTGCCTGTTTAAAGGCGCCGCCTACCCGCCAGTTAGACGGAGCTGTAAGGGCGATCTTCAAGCGCACATCAAATGCTGCATCGCCACTACAAGCCAAGAGGCGAACTAGTGTACAAGATTCCCGCCGATCCATTTTTACCACGGGACACTAAGCGGTGACCATATTGCTTACGTGGAAAGTCTGTAGCAAAGTTTAGTGCATGTCTCAATCTGAGTTTCACATGCATCCGGTAAGTACATGTACAAGAACGGCAGTCTTAATATGTAGTTTTTACGCACGTTGGATGACTTGGAAACTAAGATTTTAATTAGCATGGTGTCCTAATTATGACATTCCGATCATGCTATAAGTTTATTTTCTTATGTTTGCACAATTAGACCATGTGTCATACTTTCTCACAAAAAAAAAACCCTGTCTACGAACACTCTAAAACGCATTTTGAGTGCGTGGTAAGCGGTGACCTTAAGGAACAATCTCAGCATTCTTTGTAGTGATTTACGAAAATTCTGTACAACCGAAATAAGAATTTCCGAAGACGGTAATCGAAGCCGGGTTCTCACGAATGCGTGGCGAGTGTTGCACCACTGGTCTACCGCGCTTTGTGGATGCATATTGATGCTGATATTATAACAGTTTTAGGAGTCAAAACAAATATTTGGAACATTAACGCATTTATATAAAGTCACAGTTAAAATTATGTCTGCCACAGCAATAAATTGATGCAGATTTTGTTTTATCTATGGTTAACATTTGATTGCTAGGAATAGATAGTGCAAGACAATACTGATATTTGTTTTACACTGTACCTGGTTGGGTACTAGGTTATATATCAGAATAAAATAGTGTAAAGTCATGAAAATCTTTGTTGTCAAATAAGTCTATAAGATGTTATTTCTTCTTTAATATTATAGACATAGTGTTAGATGATACTTATATAACATGAATTAACTGTCTGTAGATGAATCACATATTTCATGCAGCACGCAGTCAAATAGGAAAGAAACTAACAGAGTAAAATAATGTTGGATGTACAGAGATACTATACTACTGGAAAATAGTAAGCACTCGATTCATTTCCCACGGTAATGCAGTCTTTTTTCTCTCGTTCTCTCGCTCTCACTCTCTCTTTCTCTCTCCGGCAGAATAAAGTAACGTATTTAACTGTAACATTTCAAGTTAACCACATAGGCCTACGTGTTAGTATAAAGCGCCTAACATCTAGCTGGTTATAGCTAACTTCTCTAGCGTTTGTATATAAACGGGCTTGATAACATTTTTTAACAATTTTAACACATCTCGATTAAGAGAAAAACGTGAATCTCATTTCTTGCAATTAACGTTAATAATATCTTGCAAAAATTACTATCTCCTATAACATAGGCTACAACAAATTTTGTCAAACTGTACAGAGACTGTAACCATTGAAGCCTAAGTTTGGAATCGGTTCGAAGCCTACTAAGACTTCAAATATTTATCGCCTTTAGCCTTTCGTTGCAATTTGCAGTGTTTAACTGACTAAGTGCAGCCCCTAAAATAATAAACTTCCTCGAAACCTACACGTTTAGGTCATGATCTAATAGATAATTTATAAGCCGTGCTGTAATATATAACTTATAGATCGTGCTGTAATATATAAACTATAGGCCATGCTGTAATAAATGATTTTAAGATCATTTACCGGCCGTGCTGTAAAAGATAATTTATAGGACGTGCAGTAATACATAATTTATAGACCGTGCCTCAATAGATTATTTAGGGGCAACTTATTATTACTTTACTAAGGATGAATTTAATTTTTCAAATAATTTGAATACACCTCTACCCACTGTGTACTAGAATATAAATATGTAAATACAAGCAGTGTACTAATTTAAAAACACCTAAATGAATCCCGTTACTAACTAGTTAACAAATAGAAGTACCTAAATCAAGAATAATGAGTATAGGAATCACGCCTCTATTGGCAATACCACCGTGAAAGTTGTGTTAATGAACATGTAAAGTAACAATAGTTCAGCAACCACTACAAATGGAACGAAGACCTTCCGAATTTTATTCGGATACATGACGACACGTATGCAGGGAACAAATTGTCAACACCATCCCATCCGATGAAAACATAGGGTTGCCTCTGTTATTATGCATGTATTTCTGTACATGTACGCCTGTAGCAGCCAATCCTAGTGAATAAAGAACCGGGATAACATAAGGAACAAAAAGGTGCACTTGTCCGAACACGCTCAGACAAACCGTTTCTGAGATACAGGCACTCAAAAGTCAGAGCACTGTGGTAATGCCGCCAGGTAGGCAACCCGTGTAGCACGTACATGAAAACATGCTGCGAAGGCTCTACTGCAGATTTTTTCAATGGATCCCATTTTAAGCTCGCACACCCCGTCGATGTGAGCCATTAGTTTGCATAGACCATCTTTGATGGCGATGGGCTATAATAAATATCAGTACAGTCCCGTACAGCACGTAATTGAAGGGGATCAACTTCGCCGTCTTCAGTACAGTCACTGGAAGCTGACGGCACTTCAACAAAACCTGGCCATTGTGGGCCACGTCTAGTGGACTGATGGAGCTCACTTTACCCAACAAAGTGTACTTAATTGACACAACACCACCATTGATATCACGGCAATCCTCATGCTATTCGTGCCCGGGGTTGTCAGGTCCGATGGGACATAAACATCTGGTGTGATATCCTGGGAAGCAGGTTGTCTTCCCTGACAGTCTCACAGGAGCTCTTAAGACTGCCGCCTGGTGAAGGGTATGTTTGTGTGTGAGAGGAGAAAATAGATGAGGTGCTACGAGTGACGTCGACCGGCACATGTATTGTGATATCGCCTCTACGCCCAGAGTAGTAAACGCGTGTGCAGTGTTCTCGCTGTAACATTTTTAATGTGTTACTTTAAGCTGTGATCCTACCATTTTATTGAACACTTCACTGTAGCAAAGTCCAATGTACTTGTAGACCTCAATTTCGAACAAATCCGTTACACATACATTGAGAAACAACCGCGTGAAAAAGGCGACTTAAGCCCATTTTGGGAGCCTTGAAATATTGATTCCAATGTGCGTGGTGTCTCAAAGTCACATTCACAATTAGTCTGAGGTGTGTTTTCCTTCCGTAGATAAGCATTGGGAACACACTTTTACTGGTCTCTGAGCAAAAACGTAACTCCGAACACGTTGCACGCAGCTCGAGCGCCAGCCAGGCGGCCGCCTTAAGGGATGTTTCACTAGCGCTGCGACGCGTTATGTAGTACCAACATGATTGGACACCGGCGCATTGCAGTGCAGTAGCTCATCAGTAATAAGATCGTATCTGCCCATGGCTGTTGATAGGAAGGAATGGACTTGTGTCCTGGCAACCAAGGTCTCCCTTTTGTATCTCTCATAGTTTTTGCATACTGAGTTGAAAACGTCAACATTTTCACTTTACGGTTTTAAGTACGCCACTAAAACCAACTGACATACCAAACCGACAAAATTCACAGTGTATAACAATGTTGTAGGCTATGATTTTACCTATATAAAAACCAAAATAATTAAATTATTTTGTATTTAATAAAAAATGCTGAATTTTGAAACGAAAATTAAAAAAAAAATACCAACAATTTTTTAGAAATACAAAAAAATATATTATTTTGTTTTTATATATGTTAAATCATAGCCTACAACATTGTTATACAGTGAGAATTTTTTTCAGTTTGGTATGTCAGTTAGTTTTAGTGGCGTACTTAAAACCGTTAAGTCCAAATTTTGACGTTTACGAAAACTATGAGAGATACAAAAATTTCCTAAGGAGAAGATTTAATCACAATTTATGTATAAAATAAGAAAAAATATCTGGTATAAATATATAAATAAAAAAAGACGAAAACTGAGGTAAATCGCGCCCTTAACACAACTTTCACGTTGGTATTACGCCCATTCTATTGACAATAGAGGCGAGGTTCCTAAACTCAATATTCTTTATTTAGGTCTGGCTATCTGTACCCATGAGCTTTTTCACGATTTACTTTCCACCCTGCAAACACGCCTGCGTAAAGTTGTCTCGATGAAAAGATAATTATGGTGAGCAGTAACAAAGATTACTGGTTACCGACGCAGCTTTATCGAAGGGTGAAATTAGTCCTACTGGCAGTGGTTTATTTTCTTACAGAAAACACGTACTTTAACACTCTAAATCAGAATGAGTGAATATTCACTAATATTCCATAAGGTAGTTTTTACGGATTCCGGATCGCGAAGTGCAATTATTTGAATCAGAGGAAAACTATTGACAAATCAGTGACAATTCATTCATTTCGATTTCCAGTGCGAACATTCTAAAAGTGAATCAGTAAATATTCACTGACTTTTAAATGGTTTGAAATGATTCAGTACGTAGAAACTACTCACGAATACCTATTTAGAATGTAATAGTTCATCAAACCAATTATTTTGATCACTCACAATGTGTGTCTTAATTAAATATCAATAGGTTTTAACACAAACGCATTGTGATCACACCACCGAACACTAATATTTAGTCAGTTATTTTTTCAGAAAACCAATACTGTATTTTCTCTCACAGAAAATAATAAAATGTTTTCCGTTAGCTCGTCCTGGTATTCGATTCACTTATTGAGATTGGTCCTTGCCAACATTTCCACCGCACGATAGGGTGCGAATCTGGCTTATAACCCTTCTCCACACGCGGTAAAAAAACTGGGAAGGGAAAATCTCTTATATTTTCGCTTACACAAAAACATTACTCTGGGAAGCTTTATAGCTTTACAACTTTGCAACGATACTTCACGTGGCAACGGAAAAATATAGCAGTACTCCGCAATTTTTTTTCGCAACAATGTAAAACTATTCTAGGTCGAAAAAAATTTAATTTCAAACATAAAATTCCGCTTATATCACTTTGAGTCGTAACACTCACTACTGTAATATTTCATAATTTTTTTTACCAAAGAATTTTATTTGTACATAGCTTTAATCAGCAGAGTAGTGACGTAAAATGAATTACTTTAAAATTGAAACAGTAACGAATGAAACACTTCGGTAAAACTTCTAGACGCTCTGGTACAAAATTAGCAAGTAATGAAGTTACTGAAATCATACCGATTGTTTGTAATTTACATTAATTGTTTCGGAACATTTCCTGTTTGGTAAAAGCCATTCAGTGAAGCGACAGGTTGTTAACTGAAATTTTTGTAATGAACATTCCACTGATTGCAACAACTGGTTCGGATTTACACTGTTCAATAAATTATAATTTTCACTCGCTAGTTAATACGTCCGTTATAAAAATGTGAAAAGCAATTTGCTAAAAATACGATTGTTAGAAATTTGCTGTAATTTTACCTTTGTTTTATTAATAAACGTTTACAAATGTTACTTTAAGAACTTAAAGTTTAAGTAAATATTTCTAGTGTCCGCAGAAACTCACAGCAATAAAATTAATTCGAAAACATATAAAAGTCAGTAAAGAATAACACAAGATACTTTTTTTTTTCATATTCATATGTATTGCGTCACTGTACCTGTGTTTTTAGCCAGAAAAGAATAAACCCCATTCTTAACTAAATCTCTGGTAAGTAACTGAACAATGTTTTATAATAATACCAAAAAACCTGATGACTGTTTTGTAAAAGGCGTGATAATGGCCTAAATAAAATACCCTTTTATTGGCTTTAAAAATGGTTGTTTTCAAATATGACAGAATGATGTCAGATGTAGCTTTACTTGTGATATCCTCGCTACGTCATATAAAGTATCTAACCTGACGTTATTTAGGCTGCAAGCAGAACAGCGCAATATGTTTTACAGGGCTCAGGCCTCTGGCAAAATTGGTGGTTTTGTTGGTGTTGTCTGTCACATAGTTGTATATAAGTTACAGGTAGCTGAAATAATTAAAGTTGAAATACACATCATATCTGGATTTCAGTGTTGTGTTTTCTGTTAGAGGAAATTAGAAATTAAATGAAGCATAATAATATTTGTACGTTAGTACTCAACACAACTTATCAGTAAACTGAAATTTTGTAAGTTGATTGTACTTAAAAGTTCAATATTTTTAACATTACTACAATACCAACATCAACAACAACCACCAGAAGTGACAATTGAAATGCTTTCATGACCAACACCAACTACAACATCAAGCTTTTGGTGACCTGTCCTTCAACTATCATCAACTCCAACTAACGACAACAACATACACAACCATCAATTGTGCCAGAGGCCTTAGATTAAGGCTGACAGTTCCACATAATCAGCAACAAAAATGTTAAGACGTCAACACATCAACATTTGAAAACGCAAACAATTTACTTAATCGCGTCAAAGGGCACCTAGCAGCTCCAAATCTTATAATTATTTGCATATTTGTTGAGGAGACTTGCAGGTTTACAGAGAACGCTGTTTTAATAATTTACGTGCAATTATCACGCGCATATAATATAATCTGCGCATTTGAATACCTACGTGTAGTTGCGGTCGTATTTTTTAATGTGTCAATGTTACTTCCCAGCTTATAAAACACCTTCAACGACAGATAAGTGAGAGATATTACCTAGAAACGTCCGGCTGCATCACGTCTATCGATATCACCAGGAGTAGGAACAGCCAACTAGGCGGGTTCGTGCTCGCTATAAATAAGGCGGATGAGGGCTAAGTCAGCGTCGAGGGCGGTGTTAAGAACTACATGAGCAACCACGTGACTTGTCAGCAAGGCGAGGTAAAAAAGGCTGGTTGGCTAACAGTGTGCACCTATGTGACTGCTCAAGCGTGGGTTGTGGTGGTACTGACAGGAAGGTTACACTGCGCGAGGTAAAAAAAAAAAACTAGTATTTCTGTCTACGAAAAATATATAAGCCTAACATTTTATTTTTGTTATCTGTCTCGGTTATCGAGGCATTTGAACTCTCGTCTCTCGCCTAGACGATTCGGGTTCGATACCTGGTGGGTGCAGACTCGGACTTTTCGTATGCGGGAAACGTAGTGGACGTTCCCGTTGGCTGACGAGTTTTCTCGGAGGTTTCTCATATCACCTCACCCAATTCTTTCTTTGAGCCGGAGGGCGACAAGCTTGGCTCGCTAGTCGAACAGCCGGCCCAACCTTTACAAGGTGGAAAACACGTAGCGGCTTCCATTCATACTTTGTCATCTTTGTATGGCTATATTTGGAAACTGTCTTGCGATTAATACTAATATTAATCGGCCTTTTCTATTAGTGGAAAAAATATAACGAACTGCAAATATTATATAACATAACCAATAACAATCTTACTAGAAATATAAAGTCCGTACATTTGTGTATGCAATTATAATCTTGGTATATAAAATAGACTGTCCTTACTGACACACTCACTCACTCACACTCTCATCAACCCACAGCCCAAACCGCTGGATCTATAACCATGTAATTTTGAGGGAAACTTCCCCTTGCCCCGTAGGCAACCACTATGACTAGATTTTTCGAAATTCGATAATTAAGGGGATGAAAAGGGGTGAAGCGTGTTTTCAAAGAATCCCTGATGTCTCATTAACCGGGAAAGACATCATAATTTATTTACTTCAAAATATTGCCCAAACAAACGCACATTTGCAAATTTTTCTATTTTGCGAATTTCGAACATTAGTCCAGGCAATTTAGTTCAAAAAACACTGATTAGGAAAAAAAATCGTGTAGTTTTGAAAATTTGCATAGGTGTAAGGGAAAGTGTACCGAACAACATACTAAAAGTCTCCGTTGGTTGGTGGTGAGCGGGGGTGTGGGGACCGTTTAAATGTTCATTTTAGTGGTTTTCCTTAAGTAGCACCCAAACTATGGGATGTAGCAAAAATTAATTCATATACAAAATTGAAGAAAATATAATTTCCCACAAAAAAAAACGTGGATAATATATTCCTATAAAATCAATACTTAAGGAAATACAGGGTGTTGAAAATTACATAAATTTGAAACTTCTTGTTATATTGGTTGTATTAGAAAAAAATAAATAATCAGCCATTTAATTTTATAGTTGATCAATTATGAAAAATATGGCAATGTTATTCATATTTATTTTTCATACAATGAAATCATCAAGTTATTTAAATCGAGCACTGAAGAAACTGTTATTGACAATGAGTTATAGTTCTAACTTCAATACTTAATTTTTTTTTTTTTCAATTTTATGCTCTATAGCGCAATAATTATCTGCTTCGTTATGAACATGATTTCGTGGTTTACAAAGTAGGGTTTTTTATATGTTCAAAATGGTTTTTGTATAGAAAATGTTAATGGAAACATACTAATACATTATTAGTGATAATTAGTCCAGAAATAACTCTTCTGCGCGTCTTGTGAGGATTTGTAAGCCATGTGCACATGCTATTTATTTGTAAATTATTACTGGGCAGCACAGTCGTCGGTGGATCAATGAAGGAACAAAGCCACAAGTTTCAGGTTTTTCAAATCGTTGATCAGTTCTGTGAATGTTATTGTCAGGAGTTTTTTAACGACATGTTTGTCACTTATCGAATATCAGACACATTGAGAAAGTATATCGTGTACTGAAAATGGCTGAAAAGTTTATTATATTTGACTCCTGCTTTGTTACGAAAGTTTCTAGAATATGGGTCTGTTATGTTACGAGTTATCTCCATTCCCATTGGCTCTATTCAATGAAGGTGGTTTGAGGAAGACAAAGAAGTCAACTGTCTGTGATGCACTTCCTGTAGTAAGTCCTAACATGAATACAACAAACATCAAAATGAGTACTAATGTTGTAGATGGTGACTTCCTCCTACACCGAGTAAAATGGAGTATTAGGAGCGAGTTTTCTTCAATTTGTGAGCAATATGTATGGTGAACACTGTGTTGTAGTTTTTGTTGGATATGGTGATGTCAACAGTACAAAAAGAGCAGAACATAAGAGAAGAAGCACCACAAAAACTTATGTTGATGTTAAGTTTGATGAGAACATGAATGTCACCGTTCAACAGGAACATTTTTGGCAAATGAAAGGAATAAAACAAGACTTATTCATTACCTCGCACAGAAAATGACGGCCAGAGGAATAGAAACTAAGGTCGCTACAGTTGATGCTGATACTACAATCGTAAAATGTGGGATAGAAAAAGCAAGCACTTCTCTTATGTGGTTATTAATGGGGAAGACGTGGACTTAGTGATACTGACTGCTTTGGCACCACCACATAGCAACAGTTATTTATTTAATCCTAGCAGGGGTAAAGTAGAAGCTAAATTATGTTCACGAAATTCTCTCCAAGAACTACCATTTTCTCAATCCCTCCTCCTTCTTCACGCCTTCAGTGGCTGTGATACGAACTCAGCCATTTACAATAAAAGTAAAGCAGCTATTTGGCGCACTATAAAAAAGACAACAAAATCTAATAAGAGATACTGTTAAAATATTTTATAACCCCTTATATACACCAGATGCTGTGTCACAAGCTGGTGAGAAGATGTTCCTTGCTGTATACACAGCCAATACTAAATAACATAATTTGAATGATCATCGGTATTCAGCATTCCTCAAATCATCAACCAAGGCCAAAGCAAACCTCTCTTCACTTCCTCCCACCAAAGGTTCAGCAAGGCAACACTCATTGAGAGTGTATTTGTAGATTCAACAGTGGTTCGATAACTACTTACCTCCTGATCAGTGGGGATGGGCCAGAGGAGAATATGAATCCCTATTTCCAATGCAAACATTGGACCTGGTGGCTCCTGACACAGTTCTAAACAACATATTTTGCCGCTGTACAAATGGGTGTGGTGTACGATGTGGATGTTGGAAAGCAGGCATTAAATGCACATCCGTTTGTGGAACCTGTCATGATACATGCACCAACAGTGCACAGTCAGAAGAAGAAGGAGAAGAAGAGTTTCGAGTTGTTGACGTCCATGCAGAAGATGTCATTTAGGTATTCAGTACTTTGTAATATATTATGTGTACATCATGAAATTTTCATTTATCAATAAAAAGGACAAATAAACATTTATTGTGGTAATTTGTAGTTATAATAGCAAAAAAAGAACTTTGTTATTAAAATAACTTCATTTATTTTAATTAACAGAACATTTAAAATATGCAAAAAATTATATTTGTACTGTTTTTATTTTGACAATTTGTTGCATAAATGTTTTCCATTGCAATTGAAATTGTATTGTTTTAATTAATATTAACCCTGTATTAGATTTGTAATATATGTATATATATATATACAACTTGAAAATGCATGTTTTAACACTGAAAATATAATGGCTTTCAGTCCGTATTTTTAATGTATATTCATTCCATATCATGTTCCTAAATTCCACAATAATAATGATCACGAATTTTAGTGTTATGTACATCCTCTTTTTTATACTATTTTGTGCAAAACATGAAAAAAATCAAATTATCACCTAATATTTTTTTAATATAACCGACATATCTAGAAGTTTCAAAATTATGCAATTTTCAACATCCTGTATTTCCTTAAGTATTGATTTTATAAGAATATTTCGTTTACATTTTGTGTGGGAAATTATATTCTCTTTAATTTTGTATACGAATTATTTTTTGTTACGTCCCATAGTTTGAGCGCTACTTAAGGAAAACCACTAAATAAACATTTAAACAGTCCCTCCACCCCCCACTCACCCCCCACCAGCGGGGACTTTTAGTATGTTGTTCGGTACACTTTCCCTTACACCTATACAAATATTCACAACTACACGATTTTTCCCCTTTTTTCTTTCATTGACTGGGCTAAGTGAAGGGAGTGAAAAGCCGTAAAATATGTTTTACATTAATCAGTGATTTCTCCTAAACCATTTCAGATAGTCAGGTAATTTTTCTCTTTAAAATGATGCTTAAGTAAATATCTACAAAGGATTGTTAAAAATTTTCGAATTTCGTCCTCGATAGTTCTTCAAAAAATAAAACGTGTTTTAAATTAATCCCACTTATCTCCTAAACCAGTAGAAATTTTGAAATGGTTTTTGCTTTAAAATAAATCTTACGTAAATATCAAAAAATAAATTTCAGAATTTTTTTTAAATTCGAGCTTGAAAGCTGTTAAAAAAATAAAATGTGTTTTCAAATAATCTTCTGTGCCGCTTATACCCGTCGAGATATCGAGATAATTTTCTGATAATAATGAAGCTTACGTAAATATAAACAAACCAAATTCAGGATTTAATTAAATTCGAAAATTAAGGATGTGAATAGCAGTAAAATGTTACAGTTTCCCGAAAAAAAGAGAACGATTATGGATAACTAATTCAACAGTTGTTTCCTTTCGCCAACCTACTCATATATAAAACATCTTTGGACTGTAGCCTGTACATACGGAAGAATTATCACAGCCTGCCTTTAAGCATTCACTCAGGTATAGTATAAAGTTTGTGGTGTGGGAGGGGTGGAGTTACGGATTCGTATCCCGTGCAAGACTTCGAGATGGGAATTACTATGACATCATACGAGCATATTGCGCGCGCTGTTTATACTGAGCTATGACAATTTATAGTTCACTGTTATTGAGTATGATAGCTGTTAAATGCCTTCATCACATATTTTATCCAGAGTTGTTGTTTACATTACATAATTTCACGCGGCCAAAGCCGCAGCCGGGCAGCTATTTTACAGAGAAAATAAAGACGAATTAAAAACAAAGATGTTCTGTAATTAAAGTACGCTCAGTGAAGTGGACTGGATAAAGTTGTTTGTATTTGTTGTTTAAAAGATATACAGCGAATATAGCTACATTATCAATTAATACGTAATTAAAAGTTAGTTACTCTTTTCTATAGTACACACGGGCGAAGCCGCAAAGGGACAGCTAGTATGCATGTAAATGAACTATACGACACTGAATTTAGTATGTTTAATTAGTACATTAAGTACATCCATTATAATCGCATCTAGGAACCATATTAAATGTTACACACACGCCTCATCAATGTTCGTTGTGAGATGGCACCCATCATGTTCGTCGCACTAATACGTTATTGCGGCTTGAGATGGCATTCAAACTGACGAACTTCCTTTTGATCGGAATACACTCTGAACCTTCAGCCACCAAGGAAGAAAACGGTTATAAACTAAATATCAGGAATAAACCCAATTTGCAAGCGAATTGAAACGATAGTGAATTTCATACTAAGCGAATATATTTACACAGAAAAAAAATTTTATATACCATGCTTCGGTTAAAATAGGGACAGCAATCAAGTTTGGTTACTTGTACATTTTTAATTACGCCTGCAATAATTTGTTCTTAGTAGTAACAATATTTTTTGTAGAAGAACTATCATATTTAATTCTTCTGGAGAACGAACTGCTGTAGAAGCAATTCAGATATTACCAACTATCAAGCTCGATTGTTGTCTTTACTTGAACGGAAGAGTGGTAGCTCACACGTATTTCCTCAGTGTACAATTCAACGAATATCCAGATTATAAAGGCAGGATACGTTAATGAACGCAGTTTTAACCAGCTTCAATGTACGCTTATTTAGGCTTACTGTTTCATCCGCGCTGCAGTTTGAGTAACACAGTGTCTTAGATCTAAATTTGTAGCATATGGGTGTGAAGATAGTTTTTTTTATGTGAAGTTGTTTCTCAGATGATACAGTTAATTTTAGCTCAAGTATATAACGTTCTTGTCTTAACGGCAAACAATATTAGTTAAGTCAGTAAGTGTTTGTGAACCGTATATAAAGAAAGCTTGAAGTTTTACCAAATGTACGTAAATTACGAACACGCGTCAGAAGAGATACACCATTAGTTATGTCAAACGTGAAGCCGCATCAGTTTAGGATTGCACAGGACAGCAACAAATGACTAAACATGTGCCAGAACATGGTCAGTATTTTGAAGTTCTTCATCGAGGTGTGACGTCTGTGACTGATGTCGGTTACACAGAACAATATGTGTGATTATCTACGTGTTGTTTCTTAGGTAGTCTCCTCTTTGAAAATGTACGCTCACATTTGCAAGGAAAACAGCTTCTTGAATAGAGACCAAACCCGATAAAAACACACGTCACCGTGGGTAGCGTACACGAAGCTGTAAACACTGTCGATTAATAAACTCATGAAATAACAGATGCCTACTGAATATAGGTTATTTGAATGTTCGTCTATTCATAAATGACTAAACAAACAACATAATTAATGCGTTCTAAAATCAGAACGCCGTTTTTTGTTTTTGGTTGTATACATCACACGAAACAAATAGTAACAAACGGACAAATATATAAATTTTCTGCTGGTAATATCGCAGGGCATGATATATGCTGCAGCGGTGTAACGCTGTTGATAATACGAGCTATCAATCGAGCGCCAGAATAATATTTTGTAACGAATAGTCGTTAAGGGGAGCGTTAAACAATTTTATTTTATTTTCAGTGTTTGAACTATAACATTTATTCAAATGTTATAGCCAACATATTCTCTTCGACAAAGCATAGGTTATGGAATCTTCCTTTAATTGGTCATGTAGAATCATTGCAAGAGATTTCTTGAAAGTTAACCTATAATTATCTTTGCAATGATTTTGCTTGACAAATTATTGAAAGATTCGGTTATTGTTTATGTCAAGCAGTTTACCACGAATACATCCTATGCTTTGCCGAAGAGAAAATTTTGATAATACAATTTGAATAAATGTTTTGGCTTGAGAACTGAAAATACAATAAAATTGTCTAACACTCCCCCTTAAGGCGAATGACAACCGGGTGGGGAGGACCTGGATTCGATTCCCGGCTCTGGCCATCCTGATTTTGATTTTCCAGGGTTTTCCGAAATCACTCCAGGTGAATGGTGGGATTGTTTAGTAAACCGATCCTGGCCGCCTCCTACTACCTATCCACAGTGTATCTTTACTAAGTTCTTGTGCTTTTCGAGGGCAATTAAAGTGTCCTAATAAATTACAATGAACACGTTTACGAGCAGCTCCTTCATTGATATAGTATATCTAACGAGTGAGAGCGCGTTTTCGACGTCTCTTGGTGAGGAAGTAAAGGCTAAACTCTGTAAAAAGTAGAGGAAGTCATACAAATCAAACTATGTTGCACAACGGACAACAGAATCCTAAGCCATCCTAAATGTAAGGAAATTAAACACGTCCATGGATAACTGTGTAAGTATTTCTCTATACTCAGAAGTATATTACAGCAAATAGCATATAGACTATAACAATAGGGAACGTTATCGAATAGTTTGTTTTGGTTGTAAACAGCAAATACATTTGTTATTAGTCGAATAACATTAGTAGACATATGCTGCGAAAAAAATATTGCCAAAAACACAAGGACTAACTATTATTATACAGTGCTCAGTAGAAAATAAACCGTTACAATAAATCATACAGGAAGGAAGCAAGACATGACAAATTTGAGCTCAAAACATCGCATTTAGAGTAGACTTAGGCTTTTTTATGTATGAGGAACAGAAACGGGGAAGGCGATAAGTCGAATACATCACGTCCGTCAAACACCTCATCGCCTCTAGGCGCGATGTACTAAATTAGCGTGCAGTGTTTTCGTAGAATGTGTTTTACAGCGGGACTTCAAGTAATGACCCTGCTATTTTATTTGTTGAAAGTATGTGATAAAAGTCCAATGCAGGTTTCTACATTTTTGTTTTAGAATACGGTTGAAATATTTGCTCAGCTACAGTAACGTGAAAAGGTCATATTTAGCACAAAAGAGTAGCATGGTAGTCACGTTTTTAACTAGCGGACGGCATTTATGAAACCATAGGGGCACAGTTTGAAGTGTGTCTTCTTTGAGTAGACAAACACATTGGAAATAATTGTAATATTTTCACAACATGAAATACTATCCGTACAACGCTACAGCTCGGCTCACGCGGCAGCTCCACTTACTTTTAAAACTTACTTACTTTGCTAAAACACAAACACTTTTATTGCAAAAATAATTTTTGTTTAGATATGAACCACTGAAAAGCAGTCTTACCGCAAGTTAAATGTTAATTTAAAATATTGCTTTTTACTAATTAATAGGTAATACTATGGGGTAGTTTTTCCAATGGCGGGTGATCATTTATGTGACCCATTAATATATATATATTTTTTTTTTACCTCGTGCAAACTGGAGGCATCTTACCGAACCAAACACAACTTTTGTGAAAGTAATATTTTTACACCACGAAGCTGTACTCTCAGTGACGTGAAATGTGTTTTTAAATGTGACGACACTAATCACCTTTGAATTATACAAATTTTGTTCAACATGGACCATTATTTTTTCCACCATCAGTAAATTTTAACTTCAAGGTAGGGTACAGGGAACTTTTCTTTAAAAATGCATAACTTTTAGACGGTTGTGAATCGGATTATACAAATCTGGTTTATTTGATAAGTCTTGGGCCCCTCCATCACCCGCCTCTTTAATGACGTCTACTCTCGGAACACATTAATATATATATATATATACATACATACATACATACATATATATACATACATACACATACAGGTTGTTACTGAACATCGACAAACTCCTGCAGGCGATTCCTTATAAAAAATAAGCAGAAAATATGTTTCGAATTTTTCGCGTAAACTTAATATTAATGGAGTACTGAGTCTCTGAATATCAAAATTTATAATCGTACATCCCCAAAATTTAGGAAACTAAATTAAGTAAAAAACAATATTTTCAGCAATTCTTAATGATGTTGTGGCCTTCAAACCAACAGTTTATTATCAGCATGACGAACACAATACCATGTACACATGTTTTCAGCTGCCTGGGACCTACAATTTTCGTTCACAACTGCTATGATATGTATGCAGAATGCTGGCAACAAACTGATCTGCGACGTTAACAGTATTTTACTTGTTGTTTACTGTGAATGTCCACCGTCGTCTATACGCTGCATACATCACATGTATGTTCGCAGGATTGCCTATGCTCTAGGCTCTGTATGTCTGCGTGAATATTCATTTTTTTTTTAAGCATAAACGGTATGTCCTAGACAGTTGCAACAAGTGGACCTTTTTTGTTACGCATGTCCATGTTCGAAAATCCTTATGGTAAAAAAGTTGTACGCAATTAGTAGGCAGCCACCTCTATTATTCTCATAAGGGTAGAAGGTACCAATTTGTATTTTCTGTCGGTTTGAAAGTCCCAACAGCATTAAGCAATGCTGAAAATATAGTTTTTTTATGTAATTTTGTTTTCGATATTTAGGGGAAATACGATTATAAATTTTTATATTCAGAGACTCAGTACTCCCTTAATATAAAATTTAGGCGAAAAATTCAAAATACAATTTCTACTTGTTTTTTTTTTTTTTCCATTAGGAACAACCTGCCGGAATTTGTCGGTGTTGTTCAGTAACATCCTGTATATAACTGACAGAATTCCTCTGGGATCGCCTATTTTTGTGTGTGTTTTTATGTATGTTTTGTTCTGTTTGTACTTTGTCATTCAACACAAGTTTGAGCAAAACATGAGCAACGGCGTATGTCCACAAACCAATTAATTCTAACAAGATAAAGGACTCAGATATTCTCCCCACCTGCACTGAAGTGCGGGCATATAATACAATGTATCGAGGGAAACGCGGTCTGCTTTCTTCAAGCCTTCCAGTCGTCACCAGCTCGACATGATGGTCCTGGGCCGAGACCCACAACGTGTCGTCCGTCGTTATTCGAGCTATCCATCGTCACCCCCCGGCATCGTGCTAACAGTGAGGTCAAGGTGTCCGAAGGGTCACCTATCATAGAGTAGAACATAAACTAAAATTAATTAAGTAAACAGCCGCTACCCTCCTAACTTAATTATGTGGTATAACCGTGTAGTTATACGTCATGTAAACTATACAGAGTAAAGCCATAGTAAGTGGAAGAACAGCTCGTATTTAACATAAACTCCCGCTCTTAATATAAACCTTTTAACTAGTAGTACAAAGTCCCTACCTCTACTATAGCCCATAACTTATTAACTTATATGTAAATCTCGGCCAAAAGGCAAGTTTATAACAATGCGTTTAACGGATAAAAATTCACTGCAATACATTTTAACTTCAAATGCAGAGTATTTTACGCACAAATAATGGTTACAATTTTACCTACGTTTACTTTTACTATTGCGTACGTTACAAAAGTTGTCCAAGTAGTCAAATTTAGTATTCGTGTTCCGAAAATCTATGTTGTAAAATATTACTAGATATTCCAGTCATCAGAATACCGTTGTATGGACAGAGTTAATATTTTGTATAATTTAAGAGAAAAAATTATAAGTCACTCCTTGCCGATCAACATACTTTTTGTATATTTTCAAATTAGTAAAACACAAACATGTCATATAGTGATTGGTTATGTATATACAATACAAAATAACTACAAAGTAATTAGTAAATAATAAAAATATAACAAACATACATTTCAATAATTAGTAATTTAGACATCAGGAAATAGGAACATATTTTTTGTGTAAATAAAGTTATATAGACTATTCTTTTTTGTAACAACAATGCTGATTAATGCTAAATATGTGAGTACCACAATTGCACAAACTTGAAATATTTGCCTGTATTATCATAGGAAATTCCCATCAGTTGGGACAACAATGTGCTATGAACCATGATGTACATCTTAGTTAATACCCAAGTAAAGGACAGGTATGCCTTGGCAAGTAGGCTGCCTGAGCAATCATATAGTTTCCTAGCCTGACAAATTGAGCCAAGAACTTATAAATATTAAACACTGAGCACAATGCGACATCACAATTCCCCACTCCGACTAGGATAACTAGGAGTTACCACGCCTGCAATGATATAGGGACGTGTGACGCTAACGGCGGGGCATGTCTGCTGCATATCGTCACCAGGGTCACTAGGCTGCAAGATGCACCAGGACATTCAGGTACGATCCTCGTATAACCGTGACTTCACATCAGACTCGGAAAAAATCTTAATGTAGGACTGCAGCTATTCAATGATCACAAAGAGAAGAAATTCTAGGCTTGTCCATTGCCAAATGAACAAAATTTAATCGGAAATCAAAGTTATTAAAACTTTTAATTTAATTCAAGACGATGGCGTGTGTTTCACCATTAAGCTTCTCCCTGCCTTCGCTTGAAATATGCTTAGAAAGTTACGATTATTAGACTACTTTTTCGACGGAATTACCAAACACGAACCTAATTGGCATTGGCAAATAAAGTTCTTTTATCTTGAAATATTCAGCACGCATTTGAGAAACATGCATTTCTGGTGCATTTAAATGGTTAGAATCTGATTATTAGGACTGTTGTTTGCGGGAAACTAACACCCGGGTCCGAAGAACACACATTTAGAAACATGCGCTCAAATTGAGATCACGCTTAACACAAATTAAATTACATGATCTCCGTTTAAAATTCCACAGTAAAAAAATACAGTAGTGAAGAACTGCTTGCAAGTTGAAAAACATGCGCATAGAGGTGATACTGCAATACTTTCGCCGATAAGCGTAATCCTTAGTGCTCCACTGAATTTGTGACTTTCGCACAGGAACGTAGCGTGCCTTGGTAATCACATCAATGTGAGTAGAGTAAAAAATATATTTTTTTGTCACCCTCTGCCATATAATATGTCGTACAAGAGCTTTTACTGGTTTGAGCCAGATAATTTAGAATATTACTGGCGTAATAAAATGTACTAAATTACCTGTAGTACATCGTGGTGACACTTGGGTTTTATACTATTTTTACTTACTGCTGGTGCCCATCGAGAATAAAACACACACACACACACACACACATATATATATATATATATATATATATATATATATATATATATATATATATATATATATATATATATATATATATACAGTTAACTCCCAATTATCAGCGCTAATGGAGGGGGCCGATGCCTCGGATAATCCAAAATCGCGGATAATCCTCTTCTACCCTTACTTAGATCTCAGTAGAAAGAAAAAAGGTCAAATTCATTCCTGCAATAACAGGCAGCAATTTAAAACAGTACAATCTCGAATATTCGAGGTAATGATTAGGGAGTATGCACTAATAATCTAAAAACACGATTCATATAAAATCACAGATTTCTTCTTGACGAAGATAAGTCTCGGTAACCCATTCATGCGAGACTTATTCTAGTTTATCCATTAATGGACGGCGCTAAGACTTAAAACTTCAAGCCTTTAAATACTGTTGCGGACATAACACGTTGGTGAACATTATGCGAGTAAACAGCGTGATGTATAAATAACAAAATAAAATATTTTTTTAATATTTTCAATTTTTTTCAACTATTGCAAGTGAAATATTTTGCGCGGATAGTCCGCACACGAATAATCGGGAGTGTACTGCAATATGTATGTATGTATATATATATATATATATCTTAATAGCTATTAAAAGTTATTTAAAATTAATAATTATTATTTTCCTTATTATAAGATATTATGTGACACTCAGGCATATCGCAAATTTAGCATTATATGTTTTATAAGTTTATTGTCATTTGAAAACTTCCTTAAAACTTATTCTCATATTTGAATTATTACGGAAAACGAATAGCCACCCTCCTAAATATTAGTTTATGTAATAATTAGACTTGTATGAACACAATGAATTGTAACTTTAGTCCCACTATCCATACCGAATAAGACCAGAACAATAACATCAACCGAACATTTAAAGGATATAGTTAGAGACACTGGACAACCGCAGGAAAAGTTGATAGTTTACTTTGCTCCAACATACTGTGTATATTTAGTATCGGTATTGGCTGTTGTTTATTTGAAACATTTAATTTAGTTTAACATAAAAGATGTTTGACATGCCCCAAAACTATTCACACGTGTCACGATTAAGATACTACAGTTTATTGGAGACTATGTTAAATATGTTCAGGATTTTCCAGTGCCTCCAGATACAGTATAGGCTGCAGCATTACTTCACTAAATATTTTCATGAGTACACGACGTGGCTTACAACACAAATTCCAATATCTGAAAACCATATAATTTTGTATTCTCTGTTATAATTTCAATTACATTTACAGGAACTGCTAATAAGGTCATAAGTTAAACAATATTTAGCAAGAACTTTTTAATGCAATGTTCTTAATTCAGTTGAAACCTATGCTACGAATTTATCTGTGAGCGTATATTTACATCTGTATCACTGTCAAACAAAGAAGAAATTCAGAAAGTTGTATTACTCGTTTTACAATGACCACGTTACTTACTCTTGTGTTTGGTAAGTTGTATCCTTAAATAAATCTTACTTTAAAAAAATAACAAGTGAGTATGTGTGTGAGTATATATCGCCTAGCGGGGTGGCTTTGTGACCCTCAGAATATTTTATTCTTAAAATATTTGAGTGAAAAATAAGTAATACCAATTAAATAAAAATTATATATTTAAACCATCCATTTAAAATCTAAATTCTTCTACTAAACAACCACAAAATAAACATTTTAATTGGCAGAAAGTTACCCGCAGTTGGCACAAAGTTCATGTAACAAGGTTATCACGGGACATTTTACAGTTTTACAGTACAATTACATATAATATTCCTTTGTGCTCTTTTCTTTCATATTTTGATCAGAGTGCGTCCAAATTCACTTCGTTGAGGTTATGGTTGTCTACAGTTAACATTTATTTTTCTCGCGAAATTGCAATTTTCGTCCGCTAACCTTCCCTTGCTTCATCTCGAGTAGGGACAGTCAGGAGTAGATAGAGAGACATATTCGAACACAGGCAAATTTCACTCCGACTACATTTCTAACATCACAAATTGAAATTTTGGCTGACTACTCTGCCCTCGTGAGCTTTCGAAAGCTTCTAGTGACCATTCACAAACACGTAATTGTGCAAAACTTTCAGCGTACCTCGTTAAACATCCTACAGAAGGTTCTAAACAAAACTAGGCTTAATGATTAGAACTTACAATAGTAACATAGGTTTGTAAAGTGATAATCTTCAAGAACCTGCAGGGGTTTAGTGGTTAACATACTCAACCACTGTTTCGACTTTGCATTTTTATATAATGAATTGAGTTTATTGTCATTTGAATGTAATTCATTACAGAAAATTTTCTATAAGTGCGTCCAAATTCCCTCATTTTTACTGACACGGTGCTTTACCTTACTGAGTATTACAGAGGAATTTGTAATATATATTTCAGGCATTTTTCATAATTTTTTGCAATAATTTCTGTAATAAGTTACGTAACTTTACCAAATATATGTGCGATAATTTCTCCTACATTTATGTGTAATTTATATTGCGTACTTTCTTTTTTCAGTGAATTCTTATAACGGAAATGAAAACCAGTATTCAGACTTCCTGGTATAAAATTGTCATGCATGAAAAACAATGCGAATACTCTGAGGTAACGTGATAATACAAAGTATGCGTCTGTTGTAGCAATAACGACGAATCACGTCAGATACACGTGGCAGAAGGAAGCTACGCCGTGAAGCGTACGCCTCCTGTCAAACTCCCCCGAGAATAGAATACAAGAACTCCCTCGCTGCGAGCAATTATAGAATACAAATTCCTCTCGCCGGCAGACGTCGTGATATCGGGTTGGTAAGTCGAGGGACGAGGGACGAACCACAACTGCCAATAACAGTCGTCCGCCCGTCAACCTAGTGACGTCACGGCTTGAATTACCACGCTAAAACTCCAGAGTTGAAGAGGAAAAAATATGACCTATTTCTCTCTCTCTTAGTCTGCTGCGCCGTTATCCTGTCAAATAAAACGCCTTTATTCCTCCTCTTACCGGGTTGCTTCCGTAATAATTGGAATCTGCACTGAATTCCCCATTTCCAAAAAAAAAAAAGTATTATATATTACTCGCTAAAACCACCTGGGGAACAGCAGCGTGAAGGCAGGGCCCGTACACAAAATATGAGCAAGTAAGGGGGTAGGGATCTATGTTGCACCTGAAAAATGGCTGGCTCGTCATTCCCCACACCCCTGCATATCAGGTTGGAATTGTTTTTTACGGTCAGTTAGCCATGAGTTGATGAGGTACACACACAGGGGAGGGGGAAGTTTAAAGAAGTGAAGGGGATGGTGAGCCAATGGAGAGATACCCTGGTTTCCGCTTTAAACGAGGAAATAAACTAAGATAATGGCAACGAAGAGAAGAAAGTAATAGTAGGTGTGTAAAGAGCAATGTAGATTATTCATGAAATTGTTTTTATGGTGTTTGTGTTCCAAAGGGGCAAGGGTCAGAGTAAGCAGGCTTTTATGCGGCAACCATGTCGTCAAATGCTTTTACGCCAGTTTTCTTAGTACGTAATTAACAGGTTGCTCCTCAGTTTCTAATACTGTTTTGAAAATACTGCCGTTTACGAACGTTCTCTCACGACCTATCATACTCTTCCTATTCAACATCATGCTTCTTTCTGCGTCCATAAGCCATTATGTAAACTGGCTATCCGATTTTTAACGTTGCATTTGAGAATTCACGATATTATCCCAGTATAAAATAACTGATTTACGTAAATTTACTCAATTATTTGTTTTAAATTTATTCCTTTATGTATCATAAAGATAAACAAATAAATTCCTCTCCACTAGAAAAACAAAATATTATGTCAGAAAGATGGTCAGGAGTTCATAGTACACTCCTCAATTGTTTCCCAAATGTTCGTCCATTTGCAGTATTTGATTAAAGCTGTAAAATGATTAAATCTAGTTTTGCGTACATTTCCAGACTTCTAAAAAATATATATATTTCGTTGCTATTAATCCCTTGTTCTTTAAGTGACACTGAAATAACAGCACACCTGGTATTATCTTGATATACCCATTAAGAAACGATATTATTCTCTTTAATTCTTTACCACATTAAATGTTCATTTTTAAATTGGCAGTATTCAGAACATTTAAAGAGAGGTTCTTCTTAAGAATTGTTCGAACAATTGAAACAAAACATGAGTCGATGACTAACATTAACGTGTACATTATTTTCACTAACAATCGTCTCTTCCAACTATAATGTTGGAAGATCTCACAATTTCATATATTAAGCAATGTGTATGTATGTATGTATGTATGTGTGTATGTATACATATATATATATAAAATTGCCTCCTCATTACCACTTATTCTGTCTACAATTTAATGCCTTGCTTAAGTAAAGTTATGTGTAAAAGAGAGGAAATTCACAACGAAATGCACAATGTAAACAAAATAATGGTTTTAATTCCTCATTTGCCCAGAATGTTTAACTGTTCTCATTGCTTTTATCCAAACAGAACGAGCGTGTTTAAATCACTCGTACACAGAAATAAAACTAGTGTTTAAACAGTGTGACGTCGATAGTTCTCGTAAATCCATACAATCCGGGTAATATATTTCGTAAAAAAAAACGTGGTAGGCAGGCAGGCAATCGGAAGCGACGGTGCAATGTCGTTAAAAAGGCTGTTGTCAAAACAAACCACAAACCAAGTTGCGATCAATGGCTTAACCTTAAAGCTGACAGCGGAACGAAATACTGCACTCTACAATAAGCTCTGCCATCAATAAACTGTCCACGCTGAGAAATGTTATTTTTCATAATTCCACTCTTCGCAAACATCCCCAGATAAACCTGTTCCCTCTGCAAATAATTTCCTGCTTACCAATAAATGCCAGATTTCCATCAGAAACCGCCTGCTCAATCCTTTCCAGATTTATTCAGCTACGGTATTAAACAAAATAATCAAGCAGTCTGCAATGTTTTTTTTAATGTGTAGTAGTTATTTTGAAATAAACTCCTCTTTTGTAACAATAGAATTGTGCAGTCAAGAAGAGAAAACGTGTAGCGCAAACAGAGACCCAGTCATACAGTGGTTTTAAAGGTAAGTTATTAACTAAACTTTTTTTAGGCAACGTGAAGCTCATTACTGACATACACAAATGCACAATAAATATAATTGCGTGTTGTAATATTTGGTTGTACATTAATTGAAACATTATGGTTTTCATATTCCTTGAGAGGCTTCACCTGACACATGAACGTGTTGTAACGTACCCCGACTATTCTCTTCTACGCGAAACAACTAAACTTATTCACAATATGTTTATCTACGAAAAGAACACACGGTTTAAACTAGTCTCCTAGCATTTTAAAAATTGCAATATTCTCACTAAAAACTTGTTTTTGGGGCCCCTCAAAATTGCTAAAAACGGCTTATTTAGACAGTTGTAACTGACAAATACCACCATGATTCATAAAACACAACGTTGGAAGCATGCACTGGACTTTACTACGAACTTTTCACGAATCAAAATGTAGGGTCGCCGCTTAAGTCCCACAGGAAAAAGGATAGTATTGAAACACTGCACGCCAGTTTGGCGCGCCGCGAATATAAGCGAAGCTATTATCGTCGAGTGTGGAAAGTTGAACGTTATCGCTTCACTGCCTGCGCATCAAGCGCGGAAAATTACATGCCTTCTGAAGTGTTACATCTTTCCCCCGAGTTAGCACTTGCACACATATAAGTATGTATATATAATAACAGACAGACTGGGTACGTCGGTTTTGAAAGGTGGCAGCTTACACAAAAATTAGTCGAAACTGTGATATAGGGGGAATAATACTACTCGAAAAATCGCCTTTGATATCGAATGTCTAAAAAAATGTTTAAACACACTAGCTTTATTTTTATGACGCTCCTCATTGTTTTGCTGCTTCTTCTATTTTATGTTTTAACAACTACAATTTTAAAGTATATTTCAGATTTCAAGGTTCACACACTACGTCATGATGCAGCATATATGCTATCCACATTCGCACATGCATATGCACATACACACCACCCTCCCTCTACACACACACGCATATACACATACACAACTACACACAAAACTAAATAAAGGGAGATAAAGAAATATAGGACGCAATGTAAGCAAGAATAAGTCTGTGAAGCTCATTTCATATTATTTATATGAATAAAAATTGTCTCGAAAATGTGCATACCTAACAATCCAGTAACGGTTTTTTATTCCTTTTTTCCTTCCAGTACTCGCAGATATTTCCTCTCTGTGGACAAATAACTGCTATCTAAGCGCATTGAGTGTCTACCACAGACCTGGTCTGGTCCGGGGTAAGAGGGTGGAGATATAAAGTAGAAGCTGCCTACCTTCCCCTCTCGCTCCATCAGCTCAGCATCTCCCTTGTCGGTAAACAAGCCACGCCCAAGTACTCCCCCGACACGTCTGACAGGTTTGCCAACGGAAACGCTCTATCCCGTTCCCGATCCTTCAAGCGAGTAGACATCAACCCGAAAATATATATTTATTTTTTCAATGTGCGCGAAAAATAAACTGGAAGACTTCCCAAGCGTTTTCTATATAGGAGGTATAACATATATCATTTAAATATATAAAATAAAGAAAGTTTACACGATGTATCGAGAATGAGAGAATTAGATAAATAAAAAGATAAATGTAGTTTTGTCATTACATACGACGTTCGAATAATAATACACAGGATGCATGTCTACATCAAATCCCTGAGGTTTTGCTGTGTTGAATTTATTCAGTTTAACTATAGCTGCTTCAATTAACTATCAAAAAATTTAGTTGAAAGTTATATATGTATGGCTATGGCTACGGTGGTGCAGTGGCTAGAGCGCTTACCTCCCAACAAGTCAACTCGGGCTCGATGACGGGCTTGGTGTTGGCTTGGTCCCCAGATTTCCGCATGCAGGAATCATGCCGGACGATGGTACAGGTAGGCGGATTTTCTCGGATATCTCCCTATTTCATCGCCCCTCTCATTCCGGCGCCCCTCCACTACACGGCATCATCTCATTACGTCCTACAAGACAAGTAGAAGTCTGAGAGTCCAGTAGTAAGTCAGCATCCGGTCCTCGGATACTCTCCTCATACTATACGTATTTACTATTCATTTAGTGCAGCGCATTTTATTTTAATTTAAACTAGTTTAATCTTTACTATAAATCGAAACAAACCAGATGACTTAATGTGCACCATGTTTGTGTGATAAATAAGGATGTTCGTGCCGCGTGTAAGCTGGTTTGCTCTCCACTCTGAAACATGAATTTATGTTTACTATCTACATTTGGTGTTATGATCTCATATTCAGTAGATATGTAACCGTGACTGTCTCCATAAACATCTAAAATGAGAAGAGTTAATGAGTAATACTTCTTCATTTGAAATCTCCTACATTGGAAAATTAGTATAGTAACGAATTTGATAGCAGAGTGATTTTTTTTACTGTGAAACACTAACGCCAGTCCTATCAACGTTATTTCATAATTTGAATCCATGTGTAAAATATAAATTATCAATGACAAACAAATACGTGTAAATTTCCTTATATCATTACCTAGACTTTCAAATGGGCAAACGTTATTCACAACTGCATTCTTGATGCCTTAACAACAACGGATGATGTTGCGCAGGTGGGCGAGTCATTCTGAATGAACTGATGGTGGGTACTGGAAATATAGCCGCGTATTTTAGTTCTAGTTTGTTTCTTCTTTCTTCTGCGTTTGGCCAACTGTGACCTGCGTAGAACTCTGGTCTCTATTTTCCTCTCTTTCCATAACCTCTTCATTCTTCCACGTTTATTCATTCTCTGTTCCTCGGGAGTGCAATGTACAGACCTCGTATTTAGTGGTATATTTTCAAATTATATTATGCAGTTGACTTTGCTTCTGGAATCTTCATTGTTTTGGGTCACCTCTAGTGCAGAACCAGTTTATGTTCATCTCTATTAACCTCTGTGACCCACTTAGAGGTAAGAGCCCGTGTCACTGACCATGTTGAATTGTTCCTGATTTCTTTCTGATTAAAAAACGAGCAAGTTGTTTTATAATAGTTCTATAGGGACTTAGCTAATTACCTTAACTTTAATTATGAACACTGTATCCGAAATATCAAATCGTGAGTATGGAATAGTTAAGCTAATTTGAAATTTGAGATAATACTTACCTCTCACCGTGTAATGAAGACTAAACAACTCCTAGTGCCAATGTAGTCCAATGGTAGGCACCTAACCATAAAGTATAATGTTTGTGTTAAGAGGAATTGACGGAAATCCGTGACACCCTTCATAAAATGAAAACTGTTCACAAATTAGGAGACGTAGCCACTTAAATGATGTGAAGTAATTGAATATATTTTTACTCAGTCGGTTTTCATCCGTTCTTAATAGTTGCCCATAAAATGTAAACAGTTAGTTACAGCATTATGTCCGTGATATTTACGCTTTACTTGTTCAGTTCCTCGTTTTATCTTAATCGTACAAGTCCCTTCAGTAGCCGTCTGGGTCCCTAAATTTTCCTGATAATCTCCCTTTCATTCTTTTCTAACTGTCCGTTTTTATTTTAGACTAGCAGTCCCCCGCGGCTTTGCTCGCGAGTATTATTCGTAACTGATAATATTTACTTTAATTTAAAAACCTCTTTGTACACAAGATTGGTACTTCAGTCATCGAGTGTTAGAATGTCCAAGCGGCTAGTTGAACTAATTCTGCAGCAGGAAAGTAGCTATAGCTGTCCACGCGAAAAGCATTCTTAAGTATGTCCCTGCCACTAACAGCGACTTCGCCTGGGCCTTATTTATAGCCCTGCCTATTTGAGGTTGTGGGGTAGTTACAGACACCTAAGGTAAGAGGTTAATCGAATGAGAAACATATGATTTACTCTGTGCACAACCATTGGTGACGGTGCCCTCAATTATATATTTTCAAAATATTCACTTTAACTTTATTGCCATTACAAAGTTTCAGAGGGTAAAGGTTTCGCGGAAACGTATTTGGTGCCCCAAACCTGAGATTAGTGAGATGATATATCGTCGGTTTACTGCCAAAAGTGACAAATTCAAAACGAGATAAAATTATAAAAATTCTAGGAATATGTATATGTTGTTCACGAACAATTGCCCAAGTTTAAAGTCTATTCGTCGTTTCGTACTGTTGTGTCACAGTATAGTAACATACCACATTTTTGTTAATATCTACAATTTAATACTGTTTTTAAACGAAATAGCATTTATGACTTAATCACTTTTGGCAGTATACCGACGA
>PNEQ01081246.1:0-29185 GCA_003012365.1 Medauroidea extradentata
TTGCCCGCGTGAAATTATGTAATACAAACAGTAACTCTGGATAAAATATGTGATGAAGGCATTTAACAGCTAGCGTACTCAGTAACAGTGAACTATAAATTGTCTTAGCTCAGTGAAAAGAGCGCACGCAATATGCTCGTATGATGTCATGTCATGTCCCATCGCAAAGACTTGCACAGGATACGAACCCGTAACCCCATCTCTCCCACACCACAAAATTTGTACAGTACCCGAGTGAATACTTAAAGGCAGGCCGTAATAATACTTTCGTATGTACGGGCTACAGTCCAAACAGGTTTTATTTATGGTGGGTTGGCAAAAAAAAAAAAAAAAAAAAAAAAAAAAAAAAAAAAAAAAAAAAAAAAAAAAAAAAAAAAAAAAAAAAAAAAAAAAAAAAAAAAAAAACCCGCAACTCCACAGACTTAACTACAAAATATTCAAGACAGGCCATGAGAGTTATTTCGCGTGTACAGGCTATAGTCCAAAGAGGTTTAACTATAAGCAAGAAATAAAAAGGAAACAAATTTTGAACTATTTCAGGTGTTACGAAAGATTATTCTTAAACACGTTTTATTTTTTTATAGGCTTTCAAGGACGAATTTCCATAAACCGTTCAATTGTTTTTTAGGTATTTACTTACGTTTCATTATAAGACAAAAGCCACCTCGACATCTCTAACGGTTTAGGTGATACGACTGATTAATAAAAAAAATGGTTTTATTTTTTTACCGGCTTTCAAAAACGAATTTTGAAAAATCCTGAAATCACTTTTTAGATATTTGCGTAAGCTTCATTTTAAAGAAAAAATCACTTCGATATCTCGGTGGTTTAAGAGGAAGAGAGGATTTACTGTAAACGAATTAAACGGCTTTTCACCTCCTTAATATAAAAATTTCTAATAATCCTGAAATTTGTTTCTAGACATTTGTATTTGCGACCTAACGAAGTGAATAAGACGACGATAGCCCGTCGGGTTCGAGAAATATCAAAGATTTGCAAAAAATAAATTTCACCCCGTTTCACCACCTTAATAGCCGAACTTCACAATTTCCTTTCTTAGTGCGCGCCTACGTCACAAGGGGAAACTTCCCTTAAAATTTCACGTTTCTACGTCCAGTGGTTTGGGCTGGGCGTTGATGATGAATGAATGAATGAGTCAGTCAGTCAGTGAGTGGGGCACTTCCTTTCATATATATAGATAATTGTTCGGGTTGGCCTGTTTTCCGTCTATAGTTGGTCCAATTTAATATGAATGGGGTAATGTTCTGATGCCAGTTCGTGTAATACTCCTAGATTGAAGGTCGTATTAATGGTTTTACTTATAACTATGTCTAGAATATCGGCCTGTTGATTTTCTTGATATGGTTCAAAAGTGGGTTCGTTGGGGGCATGAACTAGATAATTATGCCTTGACTGATGGTAATAAGAGTGTTTCCATTAGCTGTTCTCGCCCTGCAGCCTCAGGCGGGGTGAGTAAAAGGATACGTGCTGATGATCTAGTTTAAAATTAATACCCACAGCTTCTAGAGTATTTAATGTAGGCTGTTTTGCAGTGTGACATTTATTGTTATCTTTAATTAGAATTAATACACCACCTTTTGCATGGTTTTCTCTGTCCTTTCTGAAATAAGTGTAGCCTGGAACATAGAAATGATGTTGTGGTTTTAAGTGAGTTTCATTTATCGCTGCAATTAGTATCTGATGCCTCGTCATGTAATCTACCAGCTCATGCTTTTTATTACGTATGCCTGCAGCATTCCAAAACAAGATTTTATTTAGTTTGGTAGTTGGGTTGGTATTGTTACGTTAATTTGTTTGTGGGGGCATTTTGTACTGTTGAGGCAGCTATTGCCTGGGCAAAAGCCAGGGACGAATGGCATTTACTTTCAAAGGTGGACTGGGGGACAAACCATACTGCAAGCAGCGAGCACATGTGCCCGATTATTGTTAGCATTAGTGGCTGCTGCTTGACAATATCACTTCCAGCTAGAGTGCTGTTCAGCGTATCAAAGCTGAAACCTTGGGGTAGGGCCGGGGATGCTTCTGTCGTTGTTGGGGCTGTCGCGGCAGGTGTTTCTGCCACGATTTCCATCGCCGCAGTGCCGTGGTCCGGAACAGGGGGCTGAGCAGGAGTTCGCTTCTGATTGGCCGCAGTTGCCAACCTATCCTTGGTAGTTGGGTTTTTGGATTGGGGGGGGGGGGGCTGCCTCATTGATTTCTGTATGCCCTGTGCTGGATTTGAACCAGCGGGATTTTTGTTCCCTTTTTTGGGCGTTTTCGCAGATATTTTTCTTTTTCCTGCTTACTCGGGATGCTGGTTTCTTGGCCTGTAGGGGTTGGCAAGTGCAGGAAATTCCACCTCCGAGAAACCCTGCATTTCTAGGGCACTGTACCTGTTCCCTGTGGCAACAGGTATGTAGCTAGTCACGAAGTTCTGCTAAGGGGTGCGACGCTGTTTGCCCTGAGCTGGGACCCAGTTTTCTGGATTGGGCTGCTGCCAGGAAGTAGAGGGTAGGCGGGAAAATTGTTTGGGAGGCTGCAGGTCTGCCTTGCTTCGTTGTTGGTGATTTTTGCCTTCTTCCTGTGGGAAGAAGCGCCACTTCTCTGCCTTATAGGCCTGGCAGCCTCTATAGTTGGCAGCATGGTTGCCACCTCAACTGGCACAGACGCGCAGGGACCGATCGTTTTTATTATCTAGCACGCATGCTTTTGTTGTGTGGTTTTTGGCACACAACCTACATCGGAGCGGAGCGCGGCATACTTTGCTAGAGTGCCCAAACCTTTGGCAATTTGTGCACTTGGGGGGGGGGGGGACCTGAGGGGCGCTGGTATTCTTCCACTTTAACGACGAGGCCGCAGAAGGAGCGCACATCGTGTATAGTGCGGTTGCAGTTCTTGCTTGGGAGCTCCAAGACGAACATATGGAGTGGCTGACGATCGCGCATAGAGTATTTGGACTCTACTGAGATTGGCTGGTAGTCCAGTGCTTCCAACTACTCCTTGATGTAGTCAGTTGGCAGGGTTTTTTCCAGACGTTTGATTGCCACTTTCAGGGGAAGCTCGCTGCGGGGGGTGAGGAGACTGAAGCCTACTTTTAGTTCCTCAAGAATGGAGATCGCCCTCTGATAGTCAGAGTACGAAGTTGGCAAATACTCTACTCCTTGGGGGACCACCTTGTTTTTCGTCGGTTCCAGTAGGCGGCAGTGTGGTAAACTGTGATGGGATGCAAGACGGGTGTTTGGGTGGAGGGGGCGGACTGTTCGCCTACATTGCTCGAGGGCGGGTTGACTCTGTGTACATGACTGTGCTGGTGGCTGCCGGCTCGTGGTCCGGCTCTTTTCGACGTTTTTTAGCCTCGTTGGTAGGCTGCTCCATTTGGCTGGAGGGGTCCCCGAGGGGGTGGAGGGATTAACGGGATACAATATGAAATTAGAAAATTAAAGACAACAATTTAAAGGAAGTAATACGCGGTGCTCCTGTCAGCAACTAGCCTGCCTTCAGGAGGAAAGCAGCCACAGTATGTGGTTACTGCACACTTAATCCGCTCCCAGTCATTGGCCACTTGCGCCCTCCACGAGGGACACCCCTGCCTTCTGGGATCTCTGAGATCCGACCAGTAACTGTAGCTAACACTACCGTTAGAACGTTGGGTGGGCTCACTAGTCAATAGACAGACAGTATTAGTTTAGTGCCTGGCTAAAGAGTAGCAAGTTACCACACTTCCACAAGCATATTGCTGATATCCTAGGATAACAGAAATATGCTGGGCGTAGATATCTTGGTGAGCGCTGGACGATGTGTACAGCATGAGTGCTGCGACGGAACTCATCACTCCGAATGAAGTTCTTTTTTTTTTTGTATGCTTGAATCCCAAAGGAAAGTCCAGTATTGGGTTCCCCGAGGATACTTTGCAAGTTTTCTGTGGAGTACCTGACCCGAGGGGCCTTTACCTCCTGCCTAGGGGAATTTCAATAGCTAAAATTACCTGATTTTATTTTAACGGTTTTTCACCTTCATTGATTTTAAAAATTTCCTACATTACGTTGGGGACAAGGTAGGGTTGTGTGGTCATCTTTTTATGTCGGTTTCGAGTTATGTACTCGCTCCTCCACTCCAAGGTGACCCCGCATAGCTATACATAGAATACCAGATTATACATTTACAAATTGCCTTGAATATAGATTATGTTAGAACTAAAAATTTCAGAAAATTAGATGGATAACATGCAAAACATATTCAGAGTAACCCTGTCCTAGATAATGTGTTAATTGATATGAACATAGTTGTTTTTTTAAGCGGTAGTCCTACCCCCACCTAGGTAAGAATGCGCCATGATGGGGCGTCCCTGCTGGCTTCTAAAGGGACTTTGTGTGCCTACTGGGTGCAGCCACACAAATTGTCATATTACCCCTAATAGCAATTGTGTTTTTTATTGTTTTATTATTATTATTATTTTATCATTTTTAACTTATGCTTTTTCTTATAAGTGCTGCAGCAGCGGCAGCATCAATATAGTGTGAGTTGCTGTTGTGTGCGAGGTGTGTGATGAATGCACTTGATTTTTGAGTGTGGAGATCAGCTAGTTAGTGTGTGCCTGCTAATTTAATTTGGTTTAAGTTGGTTTGTTTGAGTCAGCTGTGCACCCCGTTTCCCCAGATTAGTTACCTTTTTTCAGGGTTCCTGGCAGGCCCCTCCGGCTAGCGTGGCGCTCGAGGGTGATACTCACCACCGGCACTGGCCCTGCCAGGCATTCCCTACTTGGGCTTCCTTTCGGGCAGTTGAAGAGATCTTCCTCTTGGACCAGGTCTTCCTAGCTGTCGGATGGCTGGGTTCTTATGTGTCTTGATCTGCTCGTAGAATTTCCGATTCGCTGTGGTGATGGTCTCGTTGATGTAGTTTATATTGGTTTTGTGGTGGATGTCTTCTGTTCTCGTTCGTACCTTGGACTTTGTAATGCTTCTGAGAATTTTACTCTAGGTGATTCGTAGGGACTTTTTTTATGTGGTCAGCCGCCATTCCCCACACCTCACAGCCGTATAGCATTGCAGACCTTATGGTGGCGTTAAAGAGCATTGTTTTTGTTTTCAAGGCAAGTGAGTTGGATTTGAGCAGTGGGTAATATTGGATAAATTTACCATTTGCTGCGTTTCTTGCTTGGGTGATATGATCTTCCCATGTAATTTCTTGTCGAAGAGGATACCCAGGTATTTAGTGCGTTGGACTGTCGGGATTATTATGTTTCCTAGGCAAACTTCCTTGTTGTCGGATGCCCTCTTCGCGCATTGGAGAAGGGCGCTCTTTGCAGGGTTAACTTTGATGGCCCATTTGTTCCAGTAAGCTTCTAGTTCGTTTAAATAGTGCTGGAGTTTTAGTTTTGCGAATATCAGGCTTTTGTCGCTGGTGTATATGGCCGTATCATCAGCATAGAGGGTGATTTCTGCCACTGATGAGGTAGGGATATCCCGTGTGTAAAGTGCGTACAATAAAGGTGACAGTACTGAGCCTTGTGGAACACCTGCTTCAATTCTTCTTGTTGATGATCGTTTTCCATCGAGTATAACAAGAAAGCTTCTGTCCTGAAGGAATTATTTTATCATCTTCCAATAGAAGTCCGGGAGTTATGCTTCTATGAGTTTGGCTACCAGGAATGAGTAGTGTACTTTGTCGAATGCTTTTTCTATGTCCATGAAGATGGCGGCTGTTTTTTCCTTCCTGTTGTATCCATCTAGTATGAGTTTCGCGACTCTTGAAGCTGCATGGTTTGTTGAATGCTTCTGCCTGAATCCTATCTGGAAATCTGGTATAAGCTTGAGTTTCTTAACATGGATCTGGAGTCTGTCATGGATAATTTTTTCAAATACTTTTGCCATGGTGTTTAAAAGGTTTATTGGACGTCTGTTTTGTGGGAAAAGCGGGTTTTTGCCTGGCTTTGGTAGTGTGACAATTTTTGCTTCTTTCCATGATTTTGGCATTTTTTGGTGCTTTAGCATGTGGTTTTAGATTTTTGCTAGATGTTCGAAGGCTTGAGGTGGTAGTTTTTTGAGTGCTTCGTTTGGGATGTTGTCTGGCCCAGGTGCTTTGTTCTTTGGTAATTTTTACATTATTTTAGAGATGTCTAATGCTGCGATCGGTTTGGGCCTTGTTTTGCCTTTGACTGTTAGTCCTCTTCTGATGGTGGCTTTTGCTGCGGGCAATTGTTCGTTCTGTACTAGGTTGGGGTGAGGCTCGAATTGGAGCTCGAGTGAGTCGGCTATTGCATTAGCCTTATCTTGGGCAGAGTATTTAATGCCTATTGTGCCATGAATTGCTGGAGTGTATGTTTTTATTTTCTTCTCTTTTAGCCTGCAGTTGAGTTTCCAGATCCCGTTTTGGTCTTTGGCCATTTCCTTTACTGTGTGTTCCCACTAATGGTGTTTGTGTTTCTTTGTTTTATCTTTGATAAGCCTGTTGGTGTTGGTCATTAGGTCGTGGATGTCTATATTTCTTATTCTTTGGTATTCTCTGCGGAGTTTGTTTCGTTTCTTAATGAGCTATTCTATCTGGGGATTTTTGTTGTTTGGTTTCCTTGGGTTTTTTATCGGGGTTGTCGCTTTCTTAATATAAAATTGGATAGTGTTTGTCACTGTTTTGATCTCTGTTTCCAGATCTGTAATCTCTTTATCTGGCAGTGGGTAGTTGATGTTGACTAGCTTCTGGAAATTTTCCCAGTCAGTCTGGAGTAGGGGTTTGTTGTAGGGTGTGCTGCAGTTTGGTAGTTGGATTGTGGCCAGCACTGGTACGTGGTCTGAGCTCAGTTCCTGTTTGACTTCCAATTCTGTGAAGATGAAAAGGTTGGTGATGAAGATATCAAGTATTGATGGAGCCATGGTGTGGTTCTTGGGGTAAAAAGTGGGTTCATCTGGAGCTACTATTGTAATCTGTTGGCTTTGGGTGAGGATTTCAAGTTTTTTCCCTTTTGTGTTATTCGTCCTGCAGCCCCATGCTGTTTTTCTGCAGTTTAGGTCTCCACCTATGATGAAATTGCTGGTGGTTTTCATAATGTTTTGGAGGTGCTCTTCTATGTTAAGATCTTTGGGCGGGCTGTATAGTGCTGATATTGCTATTTCTCCCATCTGGGTTGGGAAAAGGATAGTTGTTGATTCACCTGTTGTGCCGATTGGTGTGTGAAGGAGTCCTTTCTTGATGCATATTGCTATGCCTCCTCCTAGCTGGTTTTGCCTGTCGGTCCTGTAGATGATGTGGTTGGGTGGATTGAATCTGTCTGTTGTCTTGAGTTTTGTTTATGTGATGAGAGCAATGTCTATTTCTTCGTTTTCCAGAAACCTGATGAATTCGTAGTCCTTTGAGATTTAAGCCCATTTGCAATCCACAGCATTAGTGTGATCTCATTTTCTTGTATTGATTTGTTATTGTTGTGACCCATCTTGATTGTATGATGTTGAGTTGCCTATCTTGTTTTCTTTGGGCATGTTGAGATCATGTGTTTCCTCAATTCCAACTACATCAATAAATTCCATTTCGTCTGAGTCTGGAGATTTAGTTTGAAGATTTGGTGACATTTTGATTTTTCTGATTTTTTTTTGTTAGTTACTCTCCTTTGCCTCTGGGATTAGCGAGCTCAAAATTCCCTTGAAGATCGTGTTTTGTGTTTCTGCCCGGCTGGTGCATTTTTGTGTTTGTTTTTTGATCTTGAGAATTTTTTTTGATTACTGTCTGGAAGTCTTTTGTTTGTATAAAAGTTCGCTAGAAAATTGGGGCTTATATAGCCTGGATGGTCGCTAAGCTGCTCGGCCAATAGTGGCAAAGCTTGTGTGATTGGCTGTGCTCTCGGCCTATGAGAGGCATGTACTCTCCTGATTGGCTGAGCATCTTGTAGTTATGTTGGCTGGTGTTCTGCCGAGACTGTTAAACATAAATCCGTTTTATTTATTTACTTATTTTCTGTAACACTGTTTCTTCTTTTTATTATTATTATTGAAGGCAACCACATATGTTTCAGTTCAATACTCTGTTGGCTTATGTTCTTTTTATTACTGGCTATGTAAGCTAATTCTTTAATTTTCCTTTTAATCCTGTATTTTTCCTGACTTATTGGGTTAGCTGAGTTCCAGAGAATTTTGTGGCTATTTTCCCATGTGTGTTCGGCAATTCTAGATTTCTGAATTTCACCCTATTGCATGTTGTTCTTGTGTTCTTTGACGCGAGTGGATAATGTTCTATAAGTTTCACATATGTATGGAGACCTACATTCGCATGGTATTTGGTATATACATTCGCGGGTCTCTTGTTTATCTACTATGGGTTTTACTTTAGTGACAGTGTTTTTCAATGTGGAGCTGGAACGGAATGCTGTTCGTAGGTCGTATTTGTTGGCTAGCGTTCTTATTTTTTCAGAAAGTCCATGGACATATGGAATAATCAGAGTTCCGGAAGGTTGTTTGTGTCTGTGGTGACTTCGCACTTTGGTTAATTTTGTTCTTTTAACTGCTTCTCAATGATGAATCTGGGATACTTGTTGGCCATGAATTCATTTATTAGATAACACTGTTCCTCAATTAATGCTTTCCAGTCAGAGCAGATCTTTTCTGCTCGGTTGGCTAGGGTGCGAACAATACCCGACTTTGTACTTGTTGGATGGTTAGATTAAAAATGCAGGTATATATTGTGGCGCGCAAATTTATATAAATTTATTAGTCGGAATAGTATGCATTGGCTTGGGTAGGTATTAGAGTAAACAAAGTGAATGTATAAATAAAATACGTGCTAATAAATGAAAAAAGTTTAATGATCCTCACATTGATAAAAGCCTAAGTTTACTTGTTGGTCTAAGGGGTAAAGTTCGAGGCTAAACAAATTCGAAGGTGGTGGTTTGAATCCTTGTGCATCTCCCTAATGTTTCTTGATGTCTTATCAACTATATTAAGAAATTCGATTTTTTTCAGTCATTTCGTTTGCCTTAAAGCAGTGTTCAATGCATGGGTACGTAAACTCGTGATATTGTCATAACATTCAGAATTTAATCACGCACAAAACTCGTAATGAATCACTGCCAAACTTCTTTTTGTCTTTAACACCCATTTTAAGATGCAGATCTACATTGTAATACAAGACCATTTAAAAATTTTTATTACAAATATTTTTAAAAATATTTAATCCTTATATTTGTTCTAAATAGATATACTTAACTATGTTGTTACCTATTTACGCTTTCTTAACACTGGCTAAGAGCTCTTAATAAACACCGCAAAAAAAAACAATATGTTACTGATGATATAAATTAATTCTGGATCAACTGAGCACCCTTAAGATGTTGTGTCACATGTTTCGTGAAAGTTATTATTATTATTTTCGTAAAATAAGTAAAGAATGTGACAAACAACTCGCAATACGTTTTTTAAAAATTTTACGATTGCTAGAAGTTACAACTAGGTGCGTATCACTAGACTGAATTTATAACGTGGTGAAATATTGTCAACCTGTTGTTTTTTAGTGTCGAAATCATTTCCTAATTTCGCTTTAATATTTCGAACATAATTTACGTCATTTAGATAAGTGAGTGTGAATATTTTTAAGTAGACCGTGTGAAATACTAAATCACAACGAAATTAGGAAAAATTCATTTCCGCTTGATTTGTGACGCGAGCTCTGAATAAGTAATCGTAATCTGCCGAAGACCTGCAAGGAGTTCGGTGGCCTTTGACAGGCTGGTACCGCATTCCTTGTTTGGCGATATAAATTCCTATGCATATTCTATGGAACGAGACGCGCCCGTCTCCAAGGACGTTACAGCGATGTAGGTCATTCGGGATAAAGTGAGAACTAAAAATGTAACCTATGAAAAATATCACTAGACGTTACTGCATACAATTCAACGAACATATAGTCCCCTTACTGCTTGTATGGTTGGCAGCGAAATTCCGCAATATAGTTCCGTGCGTTTCCTATTTAATTACAACAATGCAGAAACTAAATCAACCAAAATCGACATAATTGTATTTTACATAATTAATAAACTGTCCAGTGAGGTTAGACATGTCCTATCGTTAGCCGCTATGAGCGGAAATATACAATTTGGCTGAATGTAGAACTTTACCAGGGCTATTTTGAGTGCTCATGTTATCCGGAACCACCTATATAAACGATTTTCGTCCAACACCGCAGGGGCGAAAGTGATCTCTAACGAGACGAGGCGCGCACTCGTATCACTCGCGTGGACAATGGGCAATAACTCTCGCCCTCTGACGTCTCAAAACATCATCCTTGGGCGTCTCGCGTAATTTGGTTGCCATTGTCCGAGGCCGTAAGGGCGAAAAATTATCTGTGTTTTCCTCCCCGAACACAGCTCCTCCGATTTGTCTTAGGCCATTAAGCATACATCCACCGCCCTGTTCTCAGCGGAGGAAGGGTGGTTTCGGGCGAGAGAGCAGCCACGAATATGGAGACTCTTAGGGTTAGGCGACAAAGAGGTCGTGTCGCATTAAAATTTCCACGGGGTCTCATTTCCACGAGGGAGCCGACGCCCATAGACTTCCTCAGCACTAATTCATTCGCCGCAACGCCCACGCTTAATTAATTCACGTCTGCGAGGAGAACCAGGGGTGAGGAACACGCGAAGCGATTTTTGCGAGGCCCCGTCCACCATCGTGTAGGTCCCTTCGAACGACCTTTCCTTCTTTAGCGTTACCGCCGGTCGCAAGAATATGACGACGACCATTGTTATCCCATCCCGTCCTTTCCACTACGCACAAACTACTCGCGTCTAGTGTAATCAAATACACTCTGAGGGTTTCTAGTACCACATTCGAAGACAGTGGTTAGTCACAAAAAATTGCTTGCGTCAGTACTGCTTACAAAATACTATACCGTTTGACACGGTGCATTCCTTCTTTTAAAATCCCCGACGTTCAGTAGTGGCAGACCTATATACTGAAATAACCAAACGAGATCGTAGTTCACTATATATAACTAGAGGCACGATTGTTTCGCGTATAGATTTTAAGTCATATTGAACGTCAATAACGTATACTTTTTTCCTCCTTGTGTGATTAGTCGAGAGCGGTTTTAACACACATTTGACAACTGCAAACCAGTTATAAATAAGGAAACAAGTCACGAGGATGTCCCGTGCTACACGTTTGTACTGTTAGAAGCCAATCGATATTGGGCTTCAGCCGGTACACGTATAGAACTGAGAAGTCTAGGCTGTTTGCCAGATGAATACGTGAAATACTCGTGCCTCTGTTAACATAACATTGCATGGTGCATTTTCTAGCCGTAATATTTATTCACCTTAGACGTATTATGTCTATGCAAAGACTTCCTGCTCCACTCTGGGCAGTGTTCGAAGACGCTATAGTAATCATAAGAGTTAGGGACAGTAAATTTTTGCTTCATTTTGTTTAAGTGCCTTACGAGCCAACCTGCAGCTCTTCTTCATGGTCAATGATTGAATGTTGTAACTCCCATCGTATTTGGGTTCTATCCACAAATCTGGAGCGTGTGGTGTCCCAGTTAACCTTTTTCTGATTGGTACGGTCTAATAAGTGACGTATGTGAACAAAGACACGCTGCCAATAACCATGATGCACAGCTATAGATATGCACGTAAGGCATTGAAACAAAGTGGTGCAAAAATATTTTCGCGAAAACTACAGGCACCCAATAATAGTACACCGAATAATCAGGTTTGAAAGTCTAACTGAATGAAATACAAGAACCAAATATACTCTGCAAAAAATATTTATAAACATTACAAGGTATGCCTTGTTAGTTTTACAAACTTTCGTGAAAGTAGGCTACAAACATTTCCCTGTAAAATTATTTGTTTGTAAAATTGCAATTATATTCTCTGTAAATAAACTTCGAAAAAATGTGTACTCAACCAAAATCGTAGGTTCATCGGAAATTTACATACGTACAAAGATATCACATCCACTTGAATACATTTTCCTGGAATAAGGTGAACATTCGTATTGATTGCATATTTCAAAATAAAAAATAGTGTCACTGAAATGTACAATGAATGTAGGCCTATGAAAACAAAATAATCATAGCAGCACGTAAGTAAGAGCAGTAATTGGGTAAGGTGCGTGGTGTCTACGTGCGAGAGTACAGGTTCGAATCTTGGTGAATCGTCGTTTGTTCTTTAATGTTCAAAATTATTTCTTGTAGAATGTATTTCTTCAAAATTATTAATAAATAATTTCTGTGCCACAATTAGGCCTATAGCAAAATGAGTATTTGAAGAATTTCGTTTCTCTTTGGACGTCCTACAAATGCAAGTATATATATTCTTAATTTACATTGATTTTTTTTTTTACTTGAACAATAACCGTAATTTTACAAGGAATTTCTTTGGCATGTAGAGGGATGAATATCATTCATTTGTTTATTTATATTACTGTATGTACTAGCTGTCCGGCTGCAGCTTTGTCCGCGTGGAGTTTTTGAAGGAAAAATTATAACGTTAGCTTATCATGTTAGTGAAATATTGAGGATATAGCGAAAACACGTTTTACGTCTTTGTATGTGGCGACGTTAAAGCCCCCGACTTCGCTTACACTCAATCACGTCTATGCAAATAAAGTATAAATGTGTGATTAACATAAGTAAAACTACAACTACAATAACCACTGAAATACAAAATTAATCTAACAAAAATGATTCAATATTTTACATAGAAGCACTTGAAGTTTTTAACTGCTTTAAATGTAAGAAGGAATACATAAGGCACAAAACTGCAATTCCACTGCAAGTATAAACAATATAAGCATAAATAAAAATACATCTTGAATTGATAAAAAAATTACAAATATTTTGTGTTTTATGAAAATAGTTATACAACATAGCAATACTAATATATTTACGGATGTTTATCTGCGTCTCGATTACATCATTATGTAACACAATAAACATATTATTCATAAGTAAAATAAGGATGTTAATGCTAAATTATATAAATATGCAGATTCATTTAAGCAGTTTAGACCGGTGAAAAACTGTGTTATATGTAGGATACGTCTGCCACAAATAGCGTATCCTTCAGGTTATTAGAGGTGATATTTTGATGTTGGTTACACATTTACACTTTTTAAATAGAAAAAAATTGAGAACATTGCTGCGTAGCTCTATAGTCTCCTAAAAAAACCATTCACGATCATCATATGACATTTTTGTGAGAACACTGTCTCATGCCACAACACTGCTGATTTCTTCTGAAATAGGCTACATTGTATATAAATGCAACAAGTGTGTTGTTGTAAGTATGGGGCGTACGTGTGCACGTGTCTCGCAGTGACTTTGGCGAGAATAGTTAGTAATGACTTTTAATATAATACACAACGTTGTGCTTAAAACCAACTGTAGAGTTTGCTGGTGGAGCTGCAGCTGCTCCAGCTACATGTTTTTCCATAGACTATTACATTTAGATTTCTGTTCCATTTTTCGTCATTGAGCATCTCGTTTCCATGTTTATCTGCACTCGTACACAAAAATTTTCGGAAATTTCCTTAAATATTTAAGGTGATATGATTTATAACACACTTCCAAATTTCATTACAACAAACTGGTAATTTCACAACAAAGTCAGTCGTAAACAAAACGTTATAAAAGACAATGCTTAAATTTGTGTCTGAAGATTTGAGTTATGGAATGCAAGTACCAATTAAAAAAATATTTTTAGTGGTGTAAATTGTTGTATAAATATTTAAATTCCCTTATCGTATAAACTAATATCTGATCATTGATACGAATGTCAAACTAAGGAATTTCTAGTTCGAGGAATTAGACTATGTAAAACGCTACAAAAACCTTTCTACAATTATTTTAATAGGTATATGAGTTAATTTTTCATAATTTTTTCCTCGGACAATACATCAAAAGGCTACAGTAAATAAAAAAATTACTTTTTTTTAAACTACAAACCTCTATGCTTGTAATTTGTTTCTGCATCACGTTTTCGGAACCGTCATATCAACACATGACAAACACGATGTAGCGAATGTGGAAAAAATAGTGCATTTAACTTTTCATATTTTGTTAGTAGGTAAACTAAAGTGAAATACATGTATTCACTTGCACACTTAAAGTAGGAAACATTAATGTATAGCTTTACTGACGTAAGTATTAAACGTTATGTTATTTGTAACACTGATTTATCATAAAAAGTTTTCTGCCCATCATTAATATTTCAGCATTTTTAAACTAAGCAGCTTTTTTAAATTTCAATGCTATCTGGATGGGATTACTCAGAAGGTATTAAAATTGCAGGCTAAAAACGTGTAATACAAGTAAAGCACGAACATTTTTGTATACTAAATTCTGCATATTGTGCGGGATATTTCTTAATTATGATTTTTTTTCGTATAGTTATCGCGTAAAGGGTTAATTTCTTGATGCAGATTTTTGTACATTTAAATATTACTGGAAATGTGGGAGTTTGTAATTACCCATGACTGCTTAATGAGAACAAGGTAAAAAAAATTTGTCTAATAAGCATCATTTTGAAAAAAAACCGGTCCTTGGAAATTGCAGCTATTCAAGTTAATTTTAACAAGCCACCATTCTTCATCATTGTGCATTAATTGTACACAAAGGTTAAATTTCCCAAATACTGGGTGTTCATGAAAGTATGTTACAAATTTTGCGAGATGGTTGTTTTTAAAAAATGAGGTAAAGTTATAGAGTGTAAGTTTTTGGTTGGAGTAAATACTATGGGGGAAATTTGTGATTGAAAATTGACGTTGAAAATCAACATTATTAGTATAACCAAATATCACGGAGAAAGAAGTAACGAATTTTCGGGTGTGGTTTAATGACATTAGGATTTGCTATCTGTGGACTAATGGTTTCGAATACATTTCACCTTTACGGGTCGTTGGGTCCGTCAAACTTTTTTGGCGTACCATTACATGTTTTATATAAATTGACACAGTTTGTAGTCGAGGGCCCCAATGAACAAATAGGTCACGTTACAAAACCCTCAAGTGAACCATGTTTGAGGAAATTGACGTGGAATATTTTGAAATGTACAGGCAGGCAATACACGATACACAAGAGGGCTTAGCAACCCCATTATGAAATGAAGGTGAAAGGTTGGCCTACTCTGAACTAATTTTAGCTGATTGTAGATCTTGTTTACACTAAATCCGTCCCGAAAATGTATGATTTATTCCTCTTTACATTGGTTTGTTTTTGAAACGCGGTTTTCCAAATTAAATTTTCGATGGCGGAAATTGTCCTTTAAGATTGGTACCAGCAAGAAACTTGATGACTTTGCGTAATTATTTACAATGAATCTTCGTGCATAGTTTGTGACATACTTTCATGAACATCCTGCATATTTGAGAAGGAATGTGGTTGACTGCGTCTTTTAGCACAGCGGTTGCTGCTTAAACGCAGACGCGATGCGCGGAGCGGAACGGGAGGTTTAATTAATTTGCTTGCACCTCTGCGGAACGCTCGGGTTCGAACTGGGTAAAATGACGTAAAAGACGGAGGTTAAATGGAAGAGGAGGAAGGGCGTGGCTAAAGTGAGAGGAGGTCTGGTCTGGTGTGCAAGCGCATCGCGAGACCGCGAACTCGGAACCCGCAACGTCAGCGGGGCAGGTCGCAGGTTCCTCGCGGGCCGGGCGTGGGCTGCGGTTAATTAACGTTGACCGACCTAAGAATGCGCCTTGCCCGCTTCAACCCTTCCCTCCTCGCCTGCCCCTATACCCCGGGCCCAACTAGCCGCTTGCATTCCGCCCCACAAATCCAATTACCGGCCCGGGCGAATCATTGCACGCTCCCGATATAATTTGCTTCCCTCTGCGCGCTCGCTTCGCTGGCCATGCCTTATCCGGCAAAGGATTTTTAGAAATCTGGTTTTAGTTGTCGGCGAACTCCTCCGCCGTTGTCAAACTTTCTGTTGCGTGGCATTCCGTGACTGAACTTTGGGGAAATCACAAGAGTATACATAACCCGAGCGATGTGGAGCAACTGTTATCACGATCAGTTCGTGTTAGTACGGACACAACGTGTTCGAGTCCCGAGAATGCTCTATATAGCTTGGAATGTTCGTTGACATAGTCCATTCCCAATTCCCTTCCTAATTCACTGCATTGTGTTGAGTTGGGTATCACCTCTTTTAAGAGCGTCCCTACATAAATGAGATCTGGACAAGCGGCCGACGGTCGTACACTTTGTGTGAAAGCTAGGAGTGTTCTAGTCTGAGAAGGCGTCCTGAGGGGTGGAAACCAAGGGTCGTCAATAACAGGCAAAGGAGTATCTGTGAGTGTAGAATAGAAAAAAGGACTATAAATAAAAAAACATGCTTCTTTATTAGTCCATTTTTACACAAAACGTCTTGATAACTTAACTCTATCCAATGTATATTTGTTTTAGGAGACGGTGGGTGATGGTAACAAAGACACTGATATACCTACAGGCGAATGGTGAAGGCGAGGAAATCCGGTCTGCTAATCAAGTTGACATATCGCAGTCCACATGTAATTCTCCAAAGCTAAAAAACGACGGAAAGTAACCAGAGTAGTAAGTGAGTGAGTGAGAGAGATTTTTGGTCAGCGCTTAACATCGTGGTCTTCAGCGCTGATGAGGAGTGACATAAGGTGAGTATGGAGCAGCGCCGGAATGAAGGGGCGGATGAAACGGGAGATCCCAGAGAAAACCCGCCAACCTACGGCATCGTCCGGCACGATTCCCACATGCGAAAATTCAGAGACCGACCCCGCCGGGAATCGAACGCGGATTGCCTTTGTGGGAGTCTGAACATTTGGCCACCGCGGCCCCAACCAGAGTAGCGATCTAATGGCAAATGCTTCCAAATACTCAAAAGTGCTGCAAGTAAACTGAGTGAACGCCCCGCTGAAGACTACGAGGTCACGTATTTTTTTAAGTATGTTGCTAGGAAGGTTAAAACCTATCCCCCCGGCACAAGGAGAGAAGTTCAGCAAGCTGTATTAAAGATTATAATGAAGGCTGACAGAGGGGAATTGACACCTGCGCATGTTTTCCATGGCTATCAACACTCCAGTTCATCGGTCAGTACATCTGTAAGCCTGGAACAAACCCAGACATTAAACACTACAATACTGGCCAATCTTCGCTGTCTACAATTGGCGAACCCCACTTCCGTGCGTTGACTAATTTTCCTGTGCAATCAACTGCTCAACTATCACAGTTTTCTATGTCATCGAATGATTTTGACGACTACGTTTAAGCGGACACTCTTTGACAGTAGTACACTGTGAATTGTACCGTTCAGGCCTACTTAATATCAATAATGACATAATCTTAAGTATTGTTTTTTGAATAGTTTGTTATTTTATGAGATATGTGGTAGACTATTACGTAAGACATGAATAAATGGAGCAATTTCATTTGTCTTATATTAACATATTCTCTACATTCACCAACAAATGCTGCATAGACCTCTGGAGTGATTTTTCATATGCTTTGTTTAGATATTCAGAACAGGTACTGAAGGTTTAGTGTAAGAATCAATTTGGCTAAAAATCGCAAGGTTACCGTAAACCTGAAAATATTAGTATATGGATTAATTCACATAGCACATCACTGGACTATCAAGTGAAAACAAGACTTATATATATATATATATTCTAAATCATTGTAAACTACCCGGCATGATTCAAATGTATAGTTTTAAATCAAACGTTGAACTACTTTTAGATTATCTACAGTAGAGACCTGTCTTGAGGCGAAATTGTTGCGCGGAGATGTGTTTCTTGCTTCGCGATTTTGTTAGATATTTTGCTCAGTATATTCTCAAAGTCTGTAGATGACATCCTCGTAACGGTTTTGTACTGCCCATTGATGCTTTGGAACTTAATTTCCAACATTAACTCTGTCCTAGTGCGCTTTTGTACAGATCGGCACACCGGCACCCACGAGGTTTCCTTTTTAGTGTTTAAACTGGCCATTACCATAATTGCGCCACTTGGTACCATTACAGCAAGCAGACCCTCTTGTACATACGGCATCGTCACACAAACCAATCCTTCTCGCGAGCATTTGCGGCTTAAGGGGCCCGCCTCGTGGCACATGTGTTTGTGTGAGTGAGGTATGGTGCTAAGGGCGACGTCGTATGGGCCATACAACGGTGCATCGCCTCTACGCGTAAGGTGCGAAAAAACAATTTTCATATGGGACTTTAAGTGGTGACCCTGTTGTTTTATTTACGAAATCACTTTACTAAAGTCCAATACACTGCCCTTAAGTGCTTTCACATGCATCCGGTTAGTATATTTTCCGCTATAGTAACCTGAAAACTCGTTTTAACCCATTTTGACGTGCCCTAAAAGGGGATTTCTAATACGTGTGTTGTCTTGAAAGTACTTAAAGGCAGTCGTCTGAAGTGTGTGTTCTTTTCGTAGAGAAACGGCGTGAACACATGTGTATTGGTTTCTATGTAAAACGTGTTCTTCAAACACGCTGCAGCGCGATTTTATGGCAACGAGGCGGGCCCCTTAAGCAGAGCACACTGGAGGCTCGCTCAAATAACACTCTCACGAGCGGCTCATGAGCTGCTCAGCTCATGCTCAGCTCGCAAGTGTAGGCCTATACGCGCCTTTACTCGTACCAACTACTGCGCGACTGGTGGGGATAAAATAATGCAAAATTGTTTTAATATTTATAACCATACCACAGCACTCGTGTTGTAAAATATTTCTTTCTTTCTGTGAAATATGGCAAAATCATCGTGTCACTACCTACTCGACTTGGCGTTAGTAAAAGTAAGCAGTAATCTTCTATAATTCTGCCAAATAGTCTTAGTTGATGTACCCATATTATTTCCTGAGCTATCTGCATACATCTTAAAAAGAAACACCACATATTTTTAACGACTCTATGCCAGTACCTTGTATTGTGTATCGGCAACTTCCGATGGTAGCATCATGCTTTCGTTGGAAGCGGATGAGCTGTGAAATATAAATTTCAATCGATTGTATGTGTTCCTCTGAAATGTAAATTAAGGTCTAACAGAAAATTATAAATTTTTCATTAAACACTTATTTTTCGTTCTTCACATTAACATTATATGTAGGCCTGTATATTTTACATGTAAGAAGGCACCGGAGTAAATGAGCGTGAGTAATTTTAAAGTTGGTATCAACGGCGCGGACATTACTACTAGACCACGACAACTGGTCCTCCCGTGAGGAGAAGACGCGTGACGCTAGTAGTAGGTAGTCAAGTAACAGGAAAGGGAAACGTACTGCACCTGACATGAGTTCATGACACACCGTCAATTGAAACGTAGCACGGCGAAAACCGAGCCAGCTGCCTGTGTCACAGTATTATGGCCGGTGCTGTGGTGAACCACACCAGTTGCGCGCGGTCGTCAAGGACAACACAGCGGTAGTTCGCATTTTTTCAGCAGGACTAGTTGTCGTGGTTGAGTAGTACTTTCTTGTGTATATATGACATTTCATCCTTAATCACACAATTAAAAAGTTCATGTAAAATCGGGTGACTATAGTACTATACGTGCCTGAGCAGTAGTCGCAAATTTATGTTTACGCCAGTGTTCAAGAAATGCGAAAGGGCAATTCTAGCTAGACTGTGGTTGTGTGTGCACGTGAAACACAAAGTTGATGGAGCACTAAGGGTGTCGTTGACAGGCGTATGTAATGCAGTAACCACCTTTACGAGAAAGTCACTCAATTGACGGGCAGTACTCTAGTGTCAAACATTATCCTTTGATCAATATATATATTGATACCGTGTAATTATATTTTTGGGAAGTATGGCTTAATGTCCTCCACGTGTTTCTGTTTTCAGACTACTGTTGTATCTTTTTATATGTCAGACGGAAACAGCCGTTTTGTTAGGCCCGGAAATCCTCCTTCTGATAAATTGGCCTTAGTTTTTTTACTTGTAGAAACATAACCGAAACTTTATTTATGTTCGTAGATACTCAATGCACTTTAAGTAGGTTCGTCACAAGAAAGGAATAATCGCAACGCACTTCAATGCATTTCATACTCAGAAACCTTTAAGAGGAGGTGTGGGGGTTTTTCACGGGAAGTTGAAAAGTTTTAATATTTTTTAAATATTTGTACGAGACATGGTTTTGTTTTGTAGACATGTGACTATTCTTTACAGCAAAGAGAATTTTATAGCTTCCACAGATTTGGTAGAATAGATTGTCAAATTCCAAGTTTTCATAAAACGATTTTATACGAGATATAAAAATGAACTAATTTACAAAGATGAAATAATTCACAATGAAGAACAGTACCACGGGCTACGTCAAGACACGTTTAAAAATGTGTAGAATATCAATGTTACTTTCAAAACATTGCGGTAAAATGGAAAATTTTTACTTCAAATACAGATGTTCGTTAATTGAATAAAGTGTTGAAGTATGCCTTTTGAATTATTATGTACCGTATAAAAAATATGTTAGTGTAGTGAAATAAATATTTATTTATTTATTTATTTATTGTCTTATTTATCATATGGATATAAAATACGAGGAAAGAGTGTTTTCATACACTCAAGACGTGAGCTTGTGTGATAGGTAGCTCATCTTACACATAGGCACACGGGATGTGTTGTCCCCTAACCTGTCTCTCTCCCTATCACCTCGTCGGGATCTCATCTTCCCGGAGTGACGTGCCCCGCTGTGAGTGTTGCGCCCCGCTCCTACGGGAACCCCATGTCCCGGAGGGGAATCAACACCGCTCCCCTCCCCTCTCTAAATCTCAGCACGTTCCCCTCCGGCGTCACAAATTGCATTTGCCTGTTCCCTGGCCCAGAACAGCTGGTGCGAGAGATGGGGCTTCGGCGCCGCTGCAGCTGAAACAAAGGAAACGAAATTTCTGTAACGGAATATTTCTCCGTCTTTCCCTCTTCCCCTCTTTCACTCGTCGCCCGTCCTCCCTTGTTGCTCCCCAAACACTCGACCCTTCTCGTTTCTTTATTTCGCCTCGGCTTCAGTTTCCTTATTTACTTATCTTCCTTTCTGTTTGAAATCTCTCTTCCGGCTGGTGGGAAAAGCTGTATCATATGATATGAAAATGTGTCTTTACGGCAATGCTCCAATGTTTGAAATGTTTTTGCGAAAATTATTATTTTCTAAGCTTAAGAGGACGTGGTAGGCCCACAAAATTCAACGCTAAAAGCATTAATTAATCTATAATTGTAGGTTTCTCGAAGCCAATTTGCGAAAATTAAACAATAACAGTCCTAGACAATAGTTTTAGCCAACATTTTAAACAAAATTGTTTCCAGTATTATGAACTTCTGAGGCACAATCTCTGACGCCGTAACCTTGTGCATTTAACTGCGGCGCACGAGATCACGTGTAACGAATTAGAAATTCTGAATAAATATTTCCTCATAAAATTGGCAAATACCATTATCTAGGATTGTCATTGGGTATTTTATCCATATTGGCTTCGAGAAAAGCATAGAAATCAATTGACGTTTTCAGCGTTTATTTTTTATATCTGTCTCATACTCTTAAGCGCGAGAGGATATCGCATATCTGATGCAGTTTTGTTGGAAATGGTTTTTGCCTTAATATATAGGCTATATATATTCAAAACATGAAATTACACGATTTTCACTAAAAAGTCAATTAACAGTGATTTTTTTAATTACAAAATTTTCAAAAACAAACATAGGTAGTATTTACTTTGTGGAAAAAATTTGCCAGTTTGGAGGAAGATTTTTTAGCAAAACTGCCGAACTGATATTTATATCTGCACTCGTTTAGGTCTAAAAATAAATGTAAAAAAATAGGAAACAGGATAGCGTGGATTTAATTTTGTGAATGATAATGCAACTAAGTAATATGATTGATTGGCAACTACTACACAGTTTGAAAATTGTCATCCACAGTGTATTTCATTTGAGGTTCTGTATACCTTTTGAGTTCTTGAGGCTACAATTCTCTCGCCCTCTCATCTCGTTTTTAGCAAGAGAGGTGTCATACAGCGACATTGGATATTTTATAAAATAATAAAACGTATTTGAAATCGTGAGAGTAAAAGCTGAAATTTATATTCACTCAGGGTATAAGTCTTAGTTTTTAAATTTAGTTGGTCTAATGAACGAGATGTTACCTAATACGCAGAGGAATGCGCTGTATGGCGTTATAAATAAGGCATGAGGTTCGCATGATACAGTATGGACCAGAAAGAGTGAGTGTAGAGATTATGGTTAGCGCTTAACGTTTAGGTCTTTAGCGCCGATGCGGAATGGAGCAGCGCCAGAATAAGGGGCGGGCGAAACGGGAGATCTACTAGAAAACCCTTCGACCAGCGGCATCGTCTGGCAAGTTTCCCACACGTGAAAATCCTGGCTTCTGGAATCGAACCAGAATCGCCTTGGTGGGAGGCGAGTGCGCTCTAGCCAATTAGCCAACAGCCAGTACTTTTGCTTATCAACGAGAATACGGTACAATTCCATATTCATCACAGATATACCGTATTCTAGATAGGAATCGGAAAATTCTGTATTATAACGAAGCACCTATATATGCAGTATTCGTAACGAAGTGCTGATTACTTTGAGTAAACATTAATCTGGTTCAATTTGTATAGTATCAAAATAAATGTTATTTATCAGTCATAGAAAAAATGTTTAGGACATTTTCACAACGGAGTACATTCTGAACAAGCGCACGACCAACAGAAAGTAGCTCAGTTATGTTGCTGTGAAACAAATACACACATAACGTAAACAACAACGTTAAATAAAATGGTACGCTGCAACCAGAAGTTTATTTATAACGAAAGTTTAATGGGATGTGGTCATATACGTGATTGCATAAACAAATAAAACTAAACGAGTTTGTCATATTTTATGTCTATAATTTTGAACAACTTTTGCAAGATGTAATTTCGAAATTGCATTGACTAACTGCTATTCTGTACGAACACAAGTATCGTAAAAAAAAAAAAACTTTTCAAACAAACTTCTCTCAGTATTTATCTCTGACAATATTTACCGTTTTAAATACTTACGAATCGATGTATTTTCAAGAAATACGATATCAAAGATTAAGGTTTAAATATTTACTCTACGCATATACTGGCAAAGCAGTCTTATTTTATGGAAGAAAAAGTAATATTTCTGAATTTCAAACGTTCAATACGAAAAAAAATACTCTGAAAAGATTGTGTCGCCCATAATTCTTGTGTCTTCCATTGGTCACAAAAAAAAAATAAAAATAAAGCTATGTAACAAGTATTTCACTTTCAACATTTATACATTTATATGACTTAGCACTTGTCCTGTACAATTTTATTGAGGTATATTTTTGTAACCATACCAGTGTTAACACATTTCCCCCTACTTAATAATATAAAATAAAATAGTTGCAACACGCCTGAAACATTCAGTTAAGATATTAAGTACGTCAAGATAATGAATTTCACAATTTTTTACTTATCACTTTCACAATGTAGCTCCTAAAGAAATATTTAATTAATGGGTTATCCTCTTTGAAAAATACGGAAAACTTAGTATGAAAAAAGGGCAAAATAAAATTTATTTGCCAATGACCAAGTCAGCTTTAGCGTTTACCGATGAATAATTGGCTGAATTACGCGATATTAGCTTAAAGAATCTCATCACGCTGTGCTTTTCCTTAGAAAACGCAGCATTAACAAGCCAATTTTTTGGTGGAAGCAGGACTTTTTGCTTGGATAATTTTGTCACAGCATACTAGTGATACATATATATAAAAGTTGACTGATTGACTGACTGACTGACTGACTGACTGACTGACTGACTGACATATCAAACTGCAGCCCAAACCACTGGACCTAGAATCGTGAAATTTTTTGTGGGGGTTCCCTTCAGGTCGTAGGCGAGCACTAAGAAAGGATTTTTCGAAATTCGAACTCTAAGGGGGTGAAAAGGGGTGAAATGTGTTTACGAAGAAACGTCGATAGAGCTCGAACCCGACGGCCAATCATGATGATTTTTTCTTTAATAAATACTCGTAAAAATGCATATTAGCCAATTTAAGGATTTTTCGAAGCTCAACATTTAAGGGGCTGTAAAGACCTCAAAAATTTTTCCAATCAACTATCGATATCTATCGAACCCTTCGGGATAGAGAGTTGATATTCACTTCAAAATATTGCTTACGTAAATACCCAAAAAGTAGTTTGAAGGTTTTATTGATATTCGAACACCAAGCAGTAAAAAGGGGCAAAATGTGTTTTTAATGAATCGTCTATTTCTTTGAAACACAATTGGCTATCGTCGTGATTTTAACTTTAATTGGTTACTTTTACAAATTTCTATGACATGACTCAAAGACGTTTCGAAATTCTTTATTTAAAGGGGTGAAAATACGTGAAATGTGTTTTCGATTATCCTTCCATATCTATCGAATCAATCGAGATATCGAAGTGCTCTTTGCTTTAAATTGGTGATTTTGTAAATATCAAAAGTACCATTTAAAATATACTTTCTGAATTCGGCCCTAAACTGGTTAAAAAAGGGGTAATATGAGTTTTAGACTCACATTCGATATATATCGATCCCATAGTTTTTTATATAGCGACGTGATTTTTGTTTAGGATTGATGCTTACTCAAATACCTAAAAAGTTATTTCAGGAATTTTCGAAATTTGCCACCTAAGAACGTGAAAAGGGGTGAAAAGTGGTGAAAAACGTTTTCATTTAATCGTCGATATATCTTGAACTCAGCTGGCTAATGTGTTTTTTACGTCCACGAGATACCAATAAAGTATTCTAAAACGTGATTCAAGGGTATTTCGAAATTTTCTCTCTTAAGTGGTGAAAAGACCTTGAACGTGTTTTAGATAAATCCTCGATATCTATCGAACCCGTCGAGATATACACTTAATTTTTGCTTCAGGATGATGATTACAGAAATTATCGCAAAACGGTTTTCAGATTTTTCGAAATTCGATTTCTCAATACTGTGCAGGGGTGATATGTGTTTTTTTTTAAGTGAATGATTTATTTTAATTCGACTGAACGGGCTAGCGATGTGATTTACACTTCATTTGGATACTTATACAAATGTCTAAGACGTAAAATTAAAATATTTCGAAATTCGACATCCAAAAGGGTGAAAAGGCACAAAATGTGTTTTCCATCAACCCACGATATCTATCTAACCAGTAGCGATATTGAGGTGTTGTTCGCGTCAGAGTGATGCTTACATAAATATTTTAAAAAATATGTATATGTAATTTTTTTTCTTTATAATAAACGTGATTATTAAGAATAAAACTAAGTTGGTCAATATTCAAGGCAGACGATCCGAAAAGCAGGAACGAGCAGCGAGAAACAACCTATACAAGAGTTTCACTCTACAGTAACCTATCGAGACGTGGTGTTGTACAACCTCTATGAGCCAAGGACACAGATATTTTATTTTTTTAAATCAAATTTTATTTTCATGAATTGTTTCGACGTTACGTGACTCAGTTGTTTGTTACTCAGGTCTAAATTCCGGGAGGTTCTGGGCTCGAATTCCGTTAAAAGCTGCGTGCTATCATTCAATTCTGACACACAAAAACTACAAGGCAGATCGAATTAGTGCAATTTACATGTAGTCTTTAAAAGGGGTAAAATTGCAGTTCGCTTTCCACTTAGGTTCCTCTACAATATCAGCTGACATATCTACTGCCAAAAGTGATTAAGTCATAAATGCTATTTCGTTTAAAAACAGTATTAAATTGTAGATATTAACAAAAATGTGGTATGTTACTATACTGTGACACAACAGCACGAAACGACGAATAGACTTTAGACTTGGGCAGTTTTTCGTGAACAACATATACATATTCCTAGCATTTTTATAATTTTATCTCATTTTGACTTTGTCACTTTTGGCAGTAAACCGACGATATATCATCTCACTAATCTCAGGTTTGGGGCACCAAATACGTTTCCGCGAAACAATTTACCCTCTGAAACTTTGTAATGTCAATAAAGTTAAAGTGAATATTTGGAAAATATATAATTGAGGGCACCGTCACCAATGGTTGTGCACAAGGTAAACAGATGTTTCTCATTCGATTACCCTCTTACCTTAGATGGCTGTAACTACCATAGAACGTCAAATTGGCAGGGCTATAAATAAGGCCCAGGCGAAGTCGCTGTTAGTGGCAGGGACAAACTTAAGACTGCTTTTCGCGTGGACAGCTATAGCTACTTATCTTGCTGCAGAATTAGTTCAACTAGCCGTTTGGACATTCTAACACTTGATGACTGAAGTACCAATCTTGTGTACAAAGAGGTTTTTAAATTAAAGTAAATATTATCAGTTAGGAATAATACTCGCGAGCAAAGCCGCGGGGGACTGCTAGTATATATATATATATATATATATATATATATATATATATATATATATATATATATATATATATATATATATATATATATAATTATTTAAAATTGTTTAATTCTAGGGCATTGCAGCAATAGTCTTGGGTCTTGCAACTTACGATAAAGCCTACGACTGATAACGATCGTACGAAACCTGGCAGCAAAACAATATTTTTTGCTATGATAGATTGATATAATACCATTCACATACATGAAGCGACGAAATATAAGTGGTTTCACTTCGTGTCATTTCTCGAAGTATTTATACTGGTTCTCATTATGATATAATGTGCCGAAGTTTTGGCGTTATAAGGGAGTTAAAATGTGATAAAATCATAATTTTATATTTATATGAAATAGTGTTAGTTTTGTAGATGATTATTGCGAGTACAGTTTCCTCTTACGAAACAATTTTAACTCGCATAGTTTTCTCATAATGGCGCGTCAAATTCAAAATTTGCATTTCCTGCTGCCATGCAAATAGTAAAAACCGATTGACTTAAGTGAGTGAAATAATTCATGGTGAAATAACATGCCACGGGCTACGTAATAAAACATTTTTAAAAAATCCTGTGAATTTAATGGGGATAATAGTACTTACTACAAGCCTTTGTCCATCAACTAAATCACGCACGCTAATGAATGTTTTTTTTTCCCGTGATGTCTCCGTAAGTACAAATTACCATAGATGTGTGACGACTGACGTATAGGAAATGCAGTTAGTAGCTGAGGTTCATATGGTAGTACCCATGCTCCTTTACCAGCCAATTAGATCCAGGATGGATTTAATTACACAAAGGCTCGCATGCCACGCCGAACAGTAAAGAGAACGTGACGCTACAGCGGTTTCCTTCCGAGAAGTTCTAATGCTCTTCTACGCATGAGACGCTTTGAAACTGTAGCAACATCGACTGTAATCAGCAGTTCAAAATCGTATCCACAAAGTAGGAATGTTTCAATAAACTAGCTTAACTTTAGCTATCTAGGATGTTTAAGGAATGCAGAGAAGCGAGAATGCAGCAAACTTGACACCACACTGCACCGTTACAAAACTAAAGAACACGAGTAACATATTATGATTTGGATAACAATCGACGCAGGTATCCAAAAAAATGGATATGTTTAATTGATTCACTGAGTCAAACGTATATCCATAAACGTTTTGAATAATCGCGAGTTGCATGTGATCGAATGATAGTCCTTGAGAGGTCAACAGAGGGCATCTTTTCGAAGTGCTTTAGAAGTAAATGCGAAATCAAATATAGATAAAAATTTAGTGAAGTAAATGTGTAGTAAATTATGACATTTGCAAGCCATTTAGGAAACGTACATTTAGAAATGCCTGTTTTGACAATTTCGTTAATAATCTTATCAATTTGCAAATATTAACAAGTTTGACAACTCGCAGAAAACATTGTAGTTGATGTATCGAAAAAGAAGACATTATGAATGTTAGCTATCAACATCATTCATAGCGGGAAGATTATAGACCGAATAATTTTTCCCCAAACATGATTTACACGCGTTGGTTTTATGCACTAAAAAAATGTATTTGAGCTCCACCAACTTTCTTAAATCCCCAACCTCTTCCTAGATGAACTACAGAATGTAAAACAGCAAAAATGGTTCCAGATTTCCGTCGGCTCCTCGTACTACCGGTCTAACGTACAAGGTACCTGCGCGAATTGGGAAGATTAGGAAATTCCTGCAGCACTGGTCGTGCTGTATGCCAATGAAATGCTGGTGTATGTCTGATAGCACTACGCAATCATCGAGTACGCTAATCCCTGTTCATCGACGACTGCACGCAGTTGTTACACTATTTGTAAGTTGAAAACTTAATAGTGTCTTTGGTTTGTAACAGACTATCTGAATGCCCACGGCTTTGTTCGCGTTTATACTACAGGATGGGCACAAAGTCCCGTTACCCCCTTCAGACACGATAAATGGTGAACCTGTTGGACCAATACACAGTACCACCAATACATACACTATAGTTATGTCTTTAGCTGCCTTACACTCTGTTCTGATGTCTGTTTCAGATAAAATATGGCAGATACCAGTGAGTACAGCATTGAAGAACACATAATTGCAAGTGTCTGGGTTCATGAAAGGCCAAGAACTGGACAATCATTACATCAAGTTCATAATAACTTCCAGTTGCGATTTGGACGTGAGCCACCTCCAAAACAAACACTACTGCGGTGGGAGAAAAAACTCTTTGCTACCAGTACTGTTAAGGATAAAAGCAGAAGTGGTCGGCCATCAACACGAGAAGAACAGTGCAGAGATGTTGCAGCATCTGTGGAAAGGTCACCAATGAAATCAACACGGAAAATACCTGCGGAACTGGGTGTGCCCCGGTCCACTTTACGTAAGCATATGAAAGAGGACTTAAAGTTACGCCCGTATCGTCCAACGTGTGTGCAGGAATTGTCAGATGATGGTTTACGCCGACGTAAAGATGCATGTGATGCCCTGCTGCAGGTGTTTGACACAATACCGAAACATGGCAAAGTGATCTTTAGCGACGAATGTGCCATATACCGGAGTTCCCGTTCGCGGAACGTGGTCTTTTGGTCAAAAGAAAACCCATATTTTTATGAAGAGGTGGAGAATAACCCTCCCCACGTCATTATATGGGCTGCTTTGGATAGCAAACAGATTTACGGTCCATATTTTTTCGATGGAACCGTCAACCAACATCATTACCTTCACATGTTACGAACCTGGTTTATACCCCTGTTGAATGACAAAGGTATCAGAGAGGATCGCTGGTTTCAACAAGATGGTGCGCCTCCCCATTATGCCATTTCAGTGCGTGAATATCTTAATG
>PNEQ01081247.1:7164-21068 GCA_003012365.1 Medauroidea extradentata
TTTTTTTTTTTTTTTTTTTTTTTTTTTTTTTTTTTTTTTTTTTTTTTTTTTTTTTTTTTTTTTTTTTTTTTTTTTTTTTTTTTTTTTTTTTTTTTTTTTTTTTTTTTTTTTTTTTTTTTTTTTTTTACTTTTTATTACACCACCGACTATATTCCCGTTCCGGAATTATTTGTACGTTTGTTGACTACTTCCATTTATCTCTTCCTTTGGGTGTTTCTTGACTTTTCTTTGCTGATTTTCTCGTGATTAATCCTGTTTTGTAACCGTGAGATTTCCGCAACTCAGCGAGATTCGTCATCTATGAAGTATACCTAGATAAATACATCAGTTTATTATACCTTCAGTGTGCATTTATATGTTTAACATTCACATGTAATGAAAACATGCAGGTTACTGGATTAAGTTAGGTACATGCATCTTTGCTTTTGAACGAGGGTTGTACAGTATACGGAGTAAATAGGATAACGGAACGATGTAAGACTGATTTACATGCAAGAGAATACAACCCTCTTAGTAAGTGGCTGACGTATACACTAGGAAGCGACCAGGCACACGAACGAGCGAATGCCAGCCTACCATGTCACTGACTACGTCAGCAGCAGTGACAGTTAAAACATGTGTACTGGCGCGCGTTGTAGGGTGCGTCTCGGTTCTGCTGTGATGAACCGTAACTCATGTGTTGCGCGCAGCGGAAATTCCAGAGTCGTTCATTGCCACGCCCAGTCTTCATAGCTTGGTTGAGGAAATGACATTCCATCCACCGTGGCTGTATGTCGAGAGTGAGATTCACTTCACCTCGTAACAAGGACACTGTTATAAGCCAGTGAGAGTCTTATCAGCTCATCTCCAGAGAAGACATTGGTACAACCTAATAATTTTAATATAAATTATAGTTTAAACGTCATTGAAATTTCGAATCCACTTTTCAAACGTGTCGAAAAGAAACTCTCATCTACAAAAGTAATGAAAACACAGAACACCAGTGAAGAAGCACCTGTTTTGCTTAATTTGATAAAGCAACCAAAGTACAGCTGGTCTCTGATTGGCTGACACATCCTGGATATGAATGGCTACCCGAACAACTGATCCTCAGTTTGCAAGTTATACGACCTACAAACCTGTCTGTAACCCACTGGGATTAATTGGAGCTGTTCTGATGGTCGTAGGGATTCACGCACTACTACCCTGCGAGTTTAGCTAAACACTTTCTGACAACACTTACCTCACTATACAGACAACACGACACTACATCACTCTAGCCCAGCTGGAGGGGAGCTTAACTTCCCCGCCGTTTACACGAACATGTACTTTCATTAATGATAACAACCTCCCCCCACTGCCTTAAATACGGATCCGGAGCTCAGCTGAAACAGTTACACTAGCCTCGCAACCGTTCCAATCTAGACTGTCTGTATGCATTTGAATTTACGAACACCCAGCGAGTTATAGAAGCTTCGGCTTTCAGTCTCGCGACAGCACGGCCTCGGATGGCACACGACTACTGGGCTTCAGTGAGACCTTGATGATGGAAACGAATATAACTGCTGAAATGTCGAAAGAAACCGAGAACTGGAAATGGCCTCAACCCAGAAGTCGAGTTATGATGACTCCGGCTCGTCTGTACAATGATGGTGTTGCAGTCGCCGATATTGCGAGAAGTATCACGACATTCACTACCGCCGTTTGAACATGGCTCGTTGTTTCCACTCAAATACAAACATTGGCAACATTGACTCGGAAGCCATACAGCGCTTGTTGTCTCCTGAAACTGCTGCAACCGACTAGGCTTTCTTATGACAATGGTTGCGTGTGAGCAGGTGCAGTAAACGCATTTCGCCGAAGTCTGTCGTTCAATATATGCACGTCAAAATGCAAGGCGTATTATTAAAATAAGCCTTACGTTTTCCTTTTTCGTGGTAAAATTTTTATAAAGTGAATCATCGTCATGAATGAACGTCATTTTAAGCTTCTGTTGCTGATACGCAGAAAACCCACAACAAATTAAAAAGTAAACCTACTATGCTGTTGTCAACAAATATATTAAATATACACACAATTATATTCTGGTATTTAATTATTTTTATTGTAGTCATATTTCGCGACCCAGCGTCAGGAACATTCGCCTGAAATGAGTTCGTTCATGAAAATGGTCCAGTTTGTAATGTACCTTCATTCTAAGAATCGTTCAAAGATCACGTTTATTTTACGTCTGGTATGTTGTTAGGTAGGTAAGTGGACTTTACGTCTCGTCGAGAGTGAGCTCATTATAGACGGTGACACAACTTGGTACAATGACAGCAGCTGGGAGAGGAGTCGGCCATGGCCTTTGTTCAGGAACCACCCCAGCATTCACCTGGAGCGATTTCGGGAAGCTATTAAAAACAGAAATCAGGATGGCCGGATCCGGAGATCGAACCCGGGTCCTCACGAATACGAGCCCAGTGTGTTACTGTTGCGCCACTTCGCTCCGTGGTTAAGTCGTGTAACATGTCTCTACACCAGTGCTTGTCCGGAAAAATTATTGGCTTCCATTTTCAGCTAAGACAAACTACCGCCCAAAAGACACGAAGTTGGAAGTGATGTGGGTGGAGAAGCGGTATTCGCATGAGACGGGACTAGAGAACAACCTGGCTACGCTAAGCGAGTGCTGAAGCAGAACCCATGAACTCCTGATATTGAAGCAAGTGTTGATAAGTTTCTCTGTATCTTCTCTGGTCTTTCAGTTTGCTTGTCCCACAGTGGAACAATAAGCAAGTCAGTTCACGGGTACTTTGCTATTTTCGCAAAAAACAATACTTTAAACACTTTTACAGCAAAACAAGTTTTTTTGTCTACTTAATACTAATCATCTTGTAAATATCTATTCTGATAATTTTTCATTTGGGTTAAATAATTTATTTCATTTCTTAGTGTACACATTACATTTCAAAATAAAGATTTTTTTTAGTAATAAACATCTTACACCAAAATTATAAAGAGTATAATAATCAATTACGTAGTTTATGAACATGCATGGTGGCCGCTTTGGTGCGCGTGTTTTGCGCATTCAAGGAGAAAGTTGCGGAAGCTATAAGGACGACACAAAAAGCGCATTAGACCTAACTCTAGGCTCTAGGCGCAACTCACCGTACAGGCGTGCCATCTTCTCGCCCACAACTGCTCTCTACGAGACATTAAGGGCTTGTTTCTTAGTTTTGCAGTGATTTCGAAAATATTTTTTATTGCTACCTAATACTCGTATCAAAATTTTGCTCTATAGTTTTGACACTAATATGTCATAATTTGTAGCTGATTTTTTTTATAGAAATGTACTGAAGGTTTTCGTAAATTTCGTCATCCTAAAGTACCACGATTTTTGCCGTTAAAATAAGCCGAGTGTGAAGCAAAACATTTTTTTTTGCAGACGAATGGTATATTATTTTTTAAACGCATCCACAGTATTGTGCATCGTGTGACTGCACATTGTCTCAATTTTTTTTTAAGCTGTTGGTTAAAAATTGTTTCAGTTATTGGCACAAGTCTGAAAAAACCAAGGAACAAGCCCTTAAGTGGTCAGCCTCTCATTTCATAACGTCATATTAACGACAGAGATGCATTATACATGCATGTTCAGTTTAAAAAATATTCGCCAAGATTTTAATGCCTAAAAAGGAGCGTAAAACACGCAGTTTTGTGGTTTTCGTCCTCTAGAAAATTTTCTATAGTTAGTTGATACATCTGAAATGGATATACACACGTGTAGCGTTCATAGAAAGCTATTTTTATTCATGTTTCATATATGTGAGTTTAGTAGTTTTCGAATAATCTGATAACGGCCGAAGCTTAGCACGCAACTTACCGGCTTGGACAAGCGGCCATCTGATATATCTCGTGAACATGGCTGTGCTGTTTTAAAATGTGAAAAAATATATATATTTCGTATCAAACTGAGAAATACTTAGAAGTCAAACCGTTAAAACACGTGATATCACAGTGTTAATTGTGGGTTCTTTCTATCAAACATGCAGGAATTGAGTTCAAATAGATACCACTGTTAAAATAAATGACATCTCAACTAACAGTTTTTCAAATAGTATGTGCTGTAATGTCAAAACATGTATCTTTAAACAATGCGTTCAAATTTTTTTGAAAAAAAGTTCAATAATTTAGTAATTATAAGTTTTGATTTTTTTTGTTTTATGTTTTGTTAAATGGAAACATTAAACTCACATTTTATTATTAAGAATAGCTTGTTTCAAGTTGAGCTACGTGGATACAAAAAACGTGAGCAGAATTCTTAAATACAAGTTGACATCATTTGTCGTGTGAATTATTAGTGGCGATGTGTGAAGACATGCCTAGTGGTCACCAGTCGTCGCTAATAGCCGTGAGCGATGAAAGTTGTGAGGATGAGTGAAGGAAGACTTTATCCTAGAGTAATTACACTGTCTCTTCTGAATATCTAATATAACTATTAGCAAGCAGTGCCGCCTCCGCTCTCTGCCTGCACGTCTTCCCAATGTTGCAAATCACCTGGGCTGTCTGAACAGTAGAATATACAAAGCGAGCAAGAGAAGTAGATGTTACGTGTACCTCTTTTAAGAACCATTTTTTTAATTTATCATTTCCAGGGTGGAAAGTTTTCTTCTTCTATATCAATATTGTTGCACTGAGAGAAAATATTGGTTGATTCAACCAAATATTTGATTGTATATGTGCAACCAACGATGTAGTGTTGTTTTAAACAAATATTTAGTTGACAGCGTTTTTTTGTTAATGCAACAAAGCAGTCTTGTTGTTTCATAATCTCATTTAGTTTAAATAACTAAACCAGATGTTGAAACAATAATTCAACATTGTTGATTTAACAAAATCTGGAGTTCAACATAATATTTATTTGAATCAACACTACATCGTTGGTTGCACATATAAATACAATTGGTTAACTCAACAAATCCTTTTTCTCAGTGTGTTTATTTAAAATTTCCATATCACCATTTTATTTAATAAATTTAATAAAGGTATTTTAATCTGTTTTAAATTTCCAGAGGAGGGTTTCATCCCTTTGAGTAAATCTCATAATAAGTAAAGCGGTGAAAAATTTAATTTTAGTTATTAAAGGAATCCAAATATCTTCAAGCCAATTTCTTACATTTAAATGGAAAAAAAATTAACCGAACTACTGTATCTTCAGGTCAATTTCCTAAAAATTTTAAACGAAAAAAAGATTCTTAAAAAAGGTATTTGTACTAGAACGTGCAAATAACATCTACTAAGAGAAAAATCAAGAAAGAAAGAGAGAGAGAGCGAGAGAGAGAGACCCAAAACACATTCCTTATATAAAATTTCAATCACAAAACTGAAGGCTATTTAGTGCTATTTAAAAATCTTTACATTAGCACTACCATTTTTATAATATTATGTGACAAATACTTGACTCGCCAATACTCCCAACGCACGACAGAGTACGTCGAGTCGGTTTATAAATAACAAATCACCCAAGGGCCGCGAAAGAGCAGGGTCACGTTACTGTCAGTACTTATCGCACAGCTCGATACCTCGCCACGGCAGCTCGTCGCCTCGCAGAATGAGATATGCACTTGTTACCGCCGTCATATACCACATACCACTAAGATTTAACAGTTCGTGTATCTATAAATTGGGTTTCTTTTTAAAGAGCAATGCCGTTATTTGCTAAGTACAATGTATTTGATCACATAAAAGCCTTATTTTTTCAGTGCATTAAATATGTCGCTCATTTTCTACATAATATCATTTTTGAATTTATTAAAATTTTAAAAATACGTTGTTTAGGATTTTATAAGTTTTAGCATGTATCACGTGACATTTAATCTCAGTGTAAAAAATTTATTTAAGTAAATCTTTAAGATGTCGTTGGGTGTATGGTACAACAACCGCGCAAATTTTGACTTTGACATACCAAAATGTGAATATTAGACTATTCATGTCAAAAATTATGCATAATATGATATTGTAGTCACAAGCAACGTCCTAAAAAATTAAAAGGACTTTGACGAAACATGCAATTATGATTCTTTCATTTTTACCGCATTAAGTGGACTGCCACACGTGATCGTAGTAGTACGTCGTCAATACTGCGAATTGGAACTTCAGACAACCTGTGCGAAGAACATTTAAACTGGGCGGTTTTCTCAGCTAAACATGGGCGAAGATAAAGTCGAGAATATTATGTTCCAACTTTGCAGCCATAATGAGACTTTTGGGAGTCTACAGGGAGAAAAAACGTTCATCATTGCACTTTTTAAGAACATGTTACTGCACATTCAATCATTGCGTCATTGCTAAATACATTTCACAGATTAAAATAAAAAACAAATTGGCTGCAGACAGAGATCATTTTAGTTGCTATTAGTAAGCTGGGTCGATTAAAGAAACGCTCTGTAGTTATTTATATACTTGTGAAAATAACTTACATGGTTTCACCACACTGTTATTCGAGACTGGGCAGTCGTACAGTGTACAATTGCATGTAGAATTTCTTTGATAAATAATCGACAGTTCGCCTCCAAACATATTTTAATTAGATTTGGCTTATATTTAATCATAAATTTGTGTTACTATTCGCGCAAAAATGTTAACCAACGTTGGCTTCATAGTTACGAAAAAAATAAATATTTTTATAATAATGTCAAAAGGATTTCGACAGTAGGATTTTTTAAAGTGTAATTTAAATTATTGTAGAGCAACATATATGTTTTAAATAATACTTTTAACAGTCGGTTTTGTGAAAGTGATCCGTATAAGGAGTAGTTGCGATATGTGGAGTATTTGTACTTAATAGAAAAACGTTATATTCGCCGGCTACAATACGCAAGGTTTTAAAAGCAAATAAACAGTTAAACTAATTTATCATATAAAATTCTTGTACAATTTAAACCGAAAATATCAACCTGTTGAAATAGATCATTTATAAATGAATAGTTCAACCAAGTCACTGACGATTTATTACACTGCAAATGATATGAAATGTTGAGTTAGTTTTCTCAGCGACAGATAGTCTACTCTCTACACTCCTTACTATTATCTACTGCATGCGCCCCACATTTTTCGTTTTAAATATCTTTAAAGGCAAAATTAATTTATACGTTTTTTAAATTGTGGTATATAACAATTTATTTATATTAAATAATTAATTTTTTACTTTTGGGTTTATGCGTAAAATTTTGCAACCGAATTTAAATAACGAAAATTTGTACCGAACAGACCTACAAACGAACAAAAGGACTAGAAAGTGAGTTAATAACAATGTGGTAGGAAAGTAGTACATATTGAATGTTTCCGAAAAATTATGGTTACCGCATTTTCAAAGTATTTTCCGTTAAGTTTTGTGTGAGTTCCTGTAATTACATAGCATACCGGTACCACAAATCTGACAGTTTTATTTGTATTGAACTGTACAATATAAAAAGAGCCGCTAAGTGTAACGCATGATGTTCGTTACGTGGTTATTATCTAAAAACAATTAATTAATCGACACTGCTAAAATTACAAACAGAAATCAAACGTGCTGTGTGATATGTGTTGTATTATTACATTTAGCTTTACTGTTTCCTACACAGTTCTTAATTCAACAGTCTAAACGAGAGCCTAACCACCTTAATGTTAATAAATTTTACAGCCAACATTATAAATATTTTTTTCTTGATTCCGTCATAACTATCCACTTATTATAAACTCAGACGGGTTCTTTCAGCCTCATGATATTTTTATAGAGTACATATTTAACCGCCAAGTCAGTTCCCCTGACTAAATTAGTTAGAAGTGTTTATTCAAGAAATGTTAAATATTTTCTTTACTCTTTAGACATTATATTGACTATATTTAAGTGTCGTATGTTTTCAACTTCTTGTGTGTGTGTTGATAACTATAAGGACAGGCAGAATATTTTGTTAACTTCTGCCTCCAAGGAAAAATTTTTTTTGTGGCACAGACACATAATATTTTGTGGGTATTCATCCTGTGAGCTTTATTTTGTAGTCCCCGCCATATCATTTTGTGGTCACCGCTTAAATATCTACGCTTACTAAGAAATAATTTTGCAGGGAAGACTTCCTACATTTTTATTTTCAGTGTTGTATGAGTTAACTTCAGTAGTGCAAAGTCTTATAGACTGTTTTAAAGCAGGTAACAGGTTTATTTTTCCTTTTCAACGATAAATATTATTCCACTACTCGTTAGTACAATCTGTTGCGTAAAATTATAGTAAATGTCGAGAGTTATTTGGGCACACGAAACTCTGTGAAGAGGCAACGTAAGACACAGCATTTATACTCACCACACAGGAGATCTGTACGAATTCCTAGAGTTTTCAAAAAAGAGATTTCACAAAAATAATTAATTTTTTAAACTATTAAGTTAGTTATAACTGTAATGTTGAAAAAGACAAATATTGGTATGCATTTTAAACATCGCCAATAAACGTATATATTCAATAACTCTGATTAGTTCCCGAGAAAAAAATTAGGCTTTCTCTCTGACCTGAAAATAAAACCTTCTATTAAGTGCACTAGTATCATTTTCGTTTTCTATTGTAGATGCGTGGTTTGTACGGACATTGGCACGTTTATCCAAGTATGATCGCTGCCGCTGCGACACAGCAGTAGCGGAGACGTCTTGACTATACTCGCTACAGGGCTCGAGGTTGCTGAGAGTAGTGGTGGGATGTACGGCAGGGGAGGGGAGGCGGGGTGAGCGCAAACAATGAACTGATTACCATGTAAATGATGACTCGCCTGCCGCCAATCTCACGACCCAGTAGTCTGTGCAGCACAGACCACGTGCGTCAAACCATCAGCCTATAGCCGCCTGACTTACCTCCAGCCCAGCATGACGCTCTAGACTCTCGCCAAGGTCACTGTCATCTCACACCGACAGTACACGCTACACAGGCTTACGTGTATATTCACTCGTCCTTATTTGTTTATTTACTTGTATACTCGAGCCCGTGACGCTGCACCCAGCAAGGTAACGCAACGGTAATACGTAACTCGTGTTCAAGAGGATCTGGGTTCAATCCCCTGCTCCGGCCATCCTCATTTCCAATTTCCATGGTTTCCCGAAATCACTGCAGGCGAATGCTCGTATGATTCCTAAACCTAGGTCCTCTCCCAGCTGCTGTCATTTGATGGAGCATGTAGTATTGGAATGTCCCAAGACCGAAGACATCAGAGAGGAATTCAAGGCACAACTACAAGACTACGGGATAGTTAATGTAGACCTGAAAGCTATACTGGCAAACAAATACATTTTTGAGAAGTGGAACAACTTTGCTACAAATATTGGGAAACGACTCGAAGATTTCGACCAGTGGCTAAGGCAACTGGAGGAGGAGTAAAAGGCAGTAAAGATGCTAGAAAGATTAGGTTCCGATGACCCATAAGGTGCCGCCTGGGTAAAGGCCTAATTAAAACTGGGTCTGGGCGAACACTGATTGGCGAGGAGGGCAAGTTTTAAATGGATTACCGGCAGAAAGCCGTGTTTAGTAATTATGCTAGCACAGGCACAAGGTCATCAAGAGGAGTCGCAAGATAAGAAGAGGACATGTGCCGTGCATTGATTCACTCGTTCGAGTACAGTTTCAGTGCCGGTGGAAGGAGGGCGTGCTGGCCATCGGGCCTAAAACTTACTGTCATTGTACCAATTTGTGTTTCGCCGTAGCTAACGACCTCGCTCTTGACGAGACGTGAAGTCCCCTTACATCACCATACTACAGTTACCACAAAATTACGTAAAATTATAATTTTACAATAGTAAATCTAACTTGGTGACATAAACGAGTCAACATATTAAATAAGGCTAAGGTACAAAACGTCATGTTGTAAATAAAGTGCACGAATCCACCAAGGTGTTCCTAAATTTTCAAACGTCAAATTTGGTCCAAAAAGTAGTAGTCAGAATATAGAATATCCTTGTTAAATGTTGTAACCGAGTCCACAGATTGTACACAGCAGAGAGTCCAGAATTGTAAGGATACCCATGATTCGGTGAGCATGTTTGTATGTTCGTATGTAGCCTTGCAGAAAGTTTCGTTTGCCACAGCATTGACTGCGGACATGCGACAGAGGCTTGACCCGCAAGAATCATGGCCAATCATCAAAGAATACTAAGAGTGTATCTACGGTTAATAGTTCAGCCCTAAAAGCCATCAGTTCTAAATGTAAGGTTTCTTGAAGCTAATTTGCAAAAATTAAAAAAAAAAAAAAAAAAAAAAAAAACTCCATCTCCAACATTCTGGGCAAATTTTTTTTTCGAGCAACGAATTTCTGAAGAACTATCGCTGTTGCCAAAATCTCGTACATTTAACTGCGGCACGCGAAAGATCAAACGTAATAAATCCATGATTCTGGATAAATGTTTGCTTATAAAGTTGTTAAATCTTATCTAGGATTTCAGTTTTGTTGTTTTTCCTTATTCACTTTCAAAAAATGTTTAGATTTCATTTGGAGTTTTCAGCGTAAATTTATCTACCACACTCTTGATGCTGTGCTTCGGTATGATGTAGATCGTACCGCAGATCATCGGGCATCGGCAGCCAGTGTCCTGGTGCTAACAATTGCATCTATATCTTGTAACACTACTAATAATTTGAGTGATAAAAGGCTTTGTTAAAGCGATTTCTTCATAGCGTAGATTTTAGTATCAATTTGTAGTGAAGAATATTTGCAAGCATTGTTCTAAAAATAAGAACGGTATAAAACGGAGTTCCTTCGGAAAAATAATAACTTTTAACGCGCTGGAATTACTGATTCATTCCCAATAAGTTTATGTGTATATATGTATATATGCCTGCACACAAACATGTTATGTGTATACACATACGTACATACGTACGTAGGCCTAAACTGTAATCGGGGATGATTTGAAACGCGTGGAGTCATTTGCGACATTACAGCAACTCTGAGTACAGAAAATTTTGCAATAAATTCCAAGTATTGAATGTAAATGTGATACTAAGGTACCTGTACCGAATATGGCCTGCTTAAAGTTCACAAATCATGTGTGCTTAAGGCATTAATTATGTTACTAACATAACACATGGATGATGTAATACAGATATTTATGGAAGGTGTATGTTCATACTTGAGACTGGTGTATACAGATCCCACATATTTCTCGGCATTACCACACAATGGCGACTAGCGGGCCTTATTAGGTACAGGTACCTTAAGTTATTGTATGTATACATAGTTATAACATAAACTGTCAAAATTGTGAACAAAAACGCACATGTTGCCCTAAGCGCCCCAAGTCAAAATGTGTGTACGTGACGGTAGGTTAAAGAAGTTGTACGTAAAGTTTGATACGACCAGCGTACATAAGAAATGTGTGGCAGTGAAAATACCACCAAGTAGAGCTTGTGTTGTTCCAGTTTTGTTTTCTTGGCCATTAAGTCAAACAGAAAATTGCGAATAATAGTTCACGTCCGTCCATAAAGTTTCTCTGTCCATCCGAAGAGGTAAAAGTATTATTGTTCGCTACAAGACGTGGTAAGTAGAGATGGTGAAAAACTGGGAGAATCTTTTCACTAAAAATCACTAGCTCTAATAACTGTACGATGATTGTTGCACGTCGTAGCTGTTTACTGACAAATCACAGACGTCCAGTTGTAGCGCACCAGTATTGTCATTGGCTCAATCAAATATGGACTCCCCAGTAACGCAAATAAAAGCACGAGAAGTGAATATATTACATTGAAACCTAGCAAACAGTCAACCTCTTACACGATACATGACCATTCCTAGTGATAACCTGTTCACGCCCTGGTGTACAAAACTTTGTATAAGTCTCAGGCGAGTGTCAGTTAATATTACTACTTATTTACCCAGTTTATGCTCAGCGCACAAAGATGTTAGTATCTGTCGTGCATGATTCAACTGGTTCTTGCGACCGTTATTGGCCACCGAGCTCACAGTCATCGGCCTTAGTAAAGTCAGCATTACAACTGTACCGATAACAATGATTCTCTTTGGTCACATTTAAAACTATAATGTAGTGTGTGTTAGACCTGAAAGAGTTTATGCAGCTGTTGGTCCATACAAAGAATAGCAATACTTTGATTGTAATGTCGCTTATTACAAATATAGTCCTTCCAGCTTTATAGAGTAAGTGTCTTTGTGGCATGTCATGCTGGAATGTAGCGGCAACAAGGTTTCAAATATTGGTATTGTTTTGTTGTTGTTATGTATATTTCATAAATTTAGCTATCTACAGAAAAATTATACACATTTGGTAGAGAAGATAATTCCTACTGGCTTAAGCAGGTGGTGTAAGAGGGTTCGCACACAGGCGGTACCAATAATCCTAGTTGAATCTAGACGTTTGCACACTGATTTTCCCAATGTGTCCGGAGTTAATGAGGGACTGTGATGGGTGATTCGAGAGATTTGGTCAGCGTTTAAGGTTCCCGCCCATTTAGCAAGCAATCACATGTTTTAAATGGGTTATCAAAGTTACCATTAGTAGCAACTTGAAGGATCAATTATTAATACAATTATTTCATACAGAAACAACTGGTCAGTGTTATGCATTAACAAACAGTGCGCAAATATGTATAAAATAATTCTGGTAAATTTGTTTAAAATCTGAAAATGTTTATGCATGTCCTATTTATAACTTAGAATTGGTGCATGACGCCAACCAATTATATGTTTTCTGGAACATGACTTAGATATGAGTTTTTTTTATTTCATTTTGGCCTATTCATACAAGACAAATGAAAAATAATTTTCAAAATTATATTCCGTTAGAAATGTTGTGGGAATAACTTTATTTTTTAAGTATAGTTTAAATCGAAATATTTCATAGGGAATTTAACGTGGTGCATTTAAATTTTAAAATAGTTAGCTTTCAAACCGGATCATCAATTAAGTTATGTTCATTTTCTAATAGCAGTGGTAGCAACCTAGGCAGACAGAACCTTTACCTTCGAGATCTTGAGAATTGGCGAGGAAGGCCCGAGGAAACAACCCGCAAGGTTCCAAAACCTTAATGTAAATAATTATCCCATAGAGTATTTAACCCTATCTTAGTGGTGGGGGCAAGAAGTATGAACAATTTACCACTGAGAACCGTTGACTTGGCAGAGAGAAGTCGCGCTGAAGTAGTAGTTGAGGTCGCTGTGGCTGCAGACACACTCGGCCATCGTGTGTGACACATTGAAAGAAATGTATTGTTGTAGTAACGGTATTTCTCTTCAGACTAGAACAACAGTCCAGTATAGTTGTCTGTAATATCTGGAGTGATCCTACAACAATCTGTTCTGTATAAGTAACGAATGATCCTATTTGCGCCTTCTACGGAATAAATTGCTGTAGGAACACAATATAGCCTAAATCGCACCCGTAGGACAGGTTTGGGAACTCCCCTATTTGCCAACGTGTTTTGACCTCCTTGGTGACTGATAGTTCATGGTAATGCCACTGGAGCGCTACGTCGCGGTGGTCGAGATTTTGCATGTTAACATAGGAAATAGGCGTGTTTATGAGAACACTTGAGCAAGGTGCTGCAAAAACTAACTATTCTTGACAGTGCGTACAACTCCCTATCTTGGTGTTAACCAATGATGAAAGCATGTTTTAGACATCTCTGTCGCTTGTGGCAGGTTCTGCCCTCCTGTACCTGATCCCTAAGGTTTAACAGGAGACAACTTACAGATCTTAATACCAGGGGGATGCCACCCACCCCGGGCCAGCCATTGATTACCAGAGCACGCCCATTAGAACTGGTGAAGATAGGGTAGTTGAATACCACTATCAGAGGGAGATACGCTCCTTCCAATCGCGGTGGTGGGTAGTGAAAACCCACTCACCTGGCAACAGAATACCTTCAGGTTTGCTGGAGGCATCTACCTTGCTGAGGGCGAGGCTATCCTTCTCTACGAAACA
>PNEQ01081248.1:0-29181 GCA_003012365.1 Medauroidea extradentata
CAACATTGCTGCCAGCATATGTTGGACAACATTCTTTGATCTTTACCGACTACTGGTGGGTAAATGCTGCCAACACTTTTCGGTGCTGACAGCATTGTTGGCAGCAAATGTTGACGGAATAAAAAGTACGATTTTTGTAAATGTTGTCAGCTTTTGCTGGCAGCAATGTTGTCAGCTCCGGTGTAAACGCGGCTTTAATGTCACTGTAAACAAAGATAGTGAGATTCTCTCAAAAGAGGGTAAAGAGCAGGCAGACATACAGATGAGGTGAGCAGGAGATAGGGGAGGCAGCAGAATACAAGTACAGTACTTAGGGGTGATGTTGCAATAAGATCTTGGGTGGAGGGTGGTTTCTATGGGAAGAAGGGCGCTGGGAATGCTGGGAAGAGTCCTGAAAGGTGTCAGTGGTGGGGTGAAGGAGATGGAACGCCCAATGCTGGATTGTGAGGTCAGTTACGGAGTGGAACGTGCTTAGAGAGGAGATGGTGAGGGTTGACAGGGTTGGTTTGTTTAGGAGAGGTCTGGAGGGGGGGAGGTGAGGCATGTGAGCTTGCCTCCGGGCAAAAGCCCAACTGCGAGAGGTATTTATTATTATTATTTCTCACCAGCATCGACTGTCTACCCCTCTCCGTTCACCACACCCTCTGAATTTTCTCACTGTTTCTACCTTTACACTTAAATGTTCCCTTAGTTAATTTGCAAGCCAAACTTCTCCATCCCCTCTCCACAATCATCGCCCTATACAACCTGACCAGCCTTTCCATCCTCCGCCTGTCCTCAATGGTTTCCATCCAAATTCCTTCATCACGCTACGCCTGAAGTTCATTTCCTCCTCACCAGCCTGACCCTGCCTTCTCCATTTATTCATCACCCATCTCGCTGGCCTTCTCTGCACCTTCTCCAGCTCCTGCACAACCACCTCGACGCTCGACGTACGGATCCCACTTCGCGGCAGCATACTGCCCTCAAACTGGGCATTTTATCACAATTAAAAGTATTTGCTTGTTGAAATTTGCACACATGATAATCTTAAAAACTGGAAATTTTACTTGAGACAGACAACTATTTTCTTTTGCGCGTATATGCGGGTGGGTGTTTACTATTTGCGCGCGCTTTCCTGGTTTTTCGTCTGCTGGCGGCTTTTGTCCGAGAACCGAACAGCGCTAGACTTGCTCAATTTTCCTACCTTTTGTCTGCCCCATAGAGTAGAACGAGTAGGGTTTCCGTAAGCACCTTTTACTTAAAAAGTATATACGGTAGCGGATTATTTAATTAACCTGGAAAAGGATATTTTGCTGATTTCGTTTCGTCCACTGCGTGCTTACGAAAATGTTTTTATTTTAAAGGAAGCACAAAACTGAGTAGGTCAATTTCACGCTGTGGTAAAATATTTGTACATCGCCTTTCAATGGCACTACTGACGGCTCAGCTGATCGATTGAATGGAGGAAAATAAAATATGTCTGACAGCTGAGCAGTGTTTTTGTTTTGAAGTGGGTAAATAATCCACGTCAAATTTTCTCGTGAGGTAGTGCAATTTTAATTATATTGCTGTTAACACACTTCCCGTTCGTAATTATAGCGTAGAGAGAATGCATCGCTTTAAGATTTGAACATTTTCTCTTGGAAAAATGTCTGTAAAGGTTGTCAAGACCATCACTGAAGGCCGTGCCTAAATTAACACATTTACAACCGGCACCTCGAAATGTCGTCGAAAGCTTCCATTGTATTTATCTGGAGTATCTTAGTTATTCATCCAAGAATTTTCTTATCGTCAGCAAAAATCAACAGAACCAAAGGTAATGTAGGAAATGTTTTCTGGCTTTAGAATTCATATTATAGTATTATCCAATTGATTATTTAAATTTTAATTAAACATATAACATTGCCAAGGCGTAGAACACGTCTCCCGAACATTGAATATAGACGAAAAACGGCAAATTTCAAAGTAAGTAAACTACAATTTTCTTTACGTAAGACTCATTTTCATCACTGTAGAAACATTTTCTATTTATAAACTTTACCTGAAAAATCAATAATTTAGTCCCTACACGATGAGTAGCTACTCTTGATATTTACCGAAAATTAGATTTCAAAGTGTTTCATATGATGACTAGTGGAACATACATATAACTATCATTGCGATGAAGTCAAATTTTAATGATGTGTACTGTTATAAAATTTACAACTAATAGTGTTTGAAGCCACACAAGTTGGGTGGCATTTAAAACACTTGGTTGGGAGTGAACGGGGGCTAAGTACCATCCTGGCAGGGGACAAGTGAATGGGATGCCTGGCAACAGTAAGGTTCTCACCTCTGCTCTGCTTTGCCCCTGGCTCGTGCTGTTAAGGTCTGAAAGTCCCGGTGAAAGCTGTAGAAGTCGGGCCACATCTGTGGCACAATCTGAACACACCTGATGACTCATACTTGGGTGGAACAGGAAAAATTACGTCACAAGGCATTGACATTCACTACATTTAGCTGTGGAATGATAATACACAATTTCTCTGGCGAACGGGTTGTATATATTTCACCGAAAACGTCTTGAATAGACATCACTAGCATGTCCTGGTCTGTATTTGTCGGGACTAATGACGTACACTGCTGAAGAGGGCACTATGGCTAACAATGGAAATAAAAAGGGTAAAATTAAATGGGCGACACAAATGTCATACCCGGTGAGTGTCAATCTCTGAGGCTAGCAAACTAAAAGGGTTATAATATATTAAACTTGAAAACCAAGGAAAATTACTTGACTCAATTGTCGCGAAAATGAATGCCCCAGGGAGATGATGAGCGCACTCCACATGTACATACTCTCTCTGCAGACCAAACAAAGACTCGATGAACATGGTGGCGTGGCGGGAGATGTAGAAGACATTTCCCACCAAACTGTGGTGGCTCTCTTCATGCACACGGAAACAAATTCCTTAATTTATTAAAAACGTAACACGTTAAAAGAAAATAATCTGGCTACTCATGAGCTGTTAATCTTCCGCTGCAAGTCTTGGAATGGAGCGTACCTTTCTTACGCACATTATTGCAAAAACACTTTAATTAAATCAAATTAACTATATAGGAAAGAAAATTAGACACAAATTAAAACATGATATAAATTCTGAAAGAACTAAGGTTTCTTGAGTCGTAAAGTTACAAAAATAAAGAAAATAAAATAGTAATAAAAAGTTTTTGGTGGGATGCGAAGCAATGCTGTTGATGATGTAACAATTGAATTTAGTAAGTTATTATTAGAGACCCTGGTTTTTCGCGAAAATAATTTTGCCCCACTTTGTTTCCGTGTCTTACGTGCACATCTGTAGTTCTGCTTCGTGGTCAGTGATTGGATATTTTAACTGTTACGAGCTTTGGGAATCTACCAGCAAATTACAGACGTGTGTTGATGCAGGAACGTTATAGTAATTGTATCAGTCAAATGAGATATGGCTCTTCACATATACACGCTGCCAGTAACCATGAAGCACATAAGGCACTAAAACAGAGTGGGGCAAAATTATTTTCGTGAAAAACCAGGATTTCTAGTAATTATATTTTTTGCAAAGCTTCATTGGAATCACCATTTTATTAGTTCAAGTTTTGTAAGTAATGGATGTAACTGCATATTCACTCTAAAACTGTTTGTTGATTTTTTTTAACATTCTAACTTTCTGACCATAACAGCATCGCCCTGCAGAGGGCACTGGCATTGCATTAAGTTGTACAGCTGACAAGAGTTTCTCCCCTAACAACTGATTAACGTCTTGCCCTTAAAATCACCATTATTTGCCAGTCTCTGGAAATTCAAGGGTTGAGAAGAAAGTATTACACTTGCAGCTGGTAGTACATCGTCTGAGACATAGAGGTGTGTGTTCAGGTGATGGTGCTCTGAAGCCTCGATATTAGGTGGTTGGAGGTGGGGGAGGCGTTTGAAGCTCCTGGCGTGGCCGCAGCAGCCCAACAATCACCCAAGAACAAAACGAGTGGTCATGGCACACATTGTTAAGATTTGAACTCGTTAAATATAGCTTAGATTGGTGACAGTTATTTTTCTTTGACCCATGTGTACTACTGATATAGAGAGTAATGGCGGCACGTAGATGAGCAGTAATAAATAAGTAATTTTAATCAGGGTTATGAAGTCTTAGTTTTGGCAATTTTGTGTGGAGTTGGAGTCAGAGTCACTTAAAATGTAGCAACTCCGACTCCAGATCTGACTTGGCTAACAAATCTTACATTTTCATTTTTACAGTGTATGTTTAAATCATAGTACTCAAATTTAAGAAGTTTGTATTCAAACAAGCTTAGGTAAATGTTACTAAAATGAAAATTTTTTAAGACATCACAGTAATTATTAGAGCATTGTTCAAGTATTAATTTCTGAGAATCTGGAAGGTAGTTAATATGCAAAAAATTAGAGATGTTATCATGTAAATTGACAAGTGTGTATTCTCTCTGTGGTGATGAAATGTGTTCTGATGATACAAATTATACAATCTGCTTGTGTCACAATGTTAATGAGTCTTGGTCTTGGACTGGTGGAGTTGGAGTCGGACAGTGGAAAAACTTGGAAGTTGTGTTGAGTCTGAGTCGATAGCTCTGGTTACAAACTACACAACCACCTTCATAGGCGTAATTCTGTTAGGTAATGGATCCAGCATGCTTCCACTGCGCACTCTGCTTTTTCCAGATTGCGAAGAAGGCTGTCAAAATGAAAGAAATGTTCTTCTAATTTCACATTTGGTTGGAACGTAGGAGAGAGTAGTTTCTTCTTCAAATACAGTTTACTGAATACATTTTTTTTTCTTTTGAACAATTCTTCCAGCCATTTTAACATGTCTTTTGCCCGTTTTGCATCTTTAACTTGATCTAAATACTTACCGGGTAGGCACTGTACAAAAATAGACTTTGCTTTAGCATTGTTGATAAGGAACTCCTTTTCTTTGTCTTATACAATTTTTTTAAAATTCATTTCCGTGGCTTTTAATAACTGTTTTTCACATGGGAAGAAGCGATAAAAGCTGAAATAAAAGCTCTTGAAGAACATGAAACATGGACTCCTGCTGTTCTGCCTCTAGGAAAAATGTCAGTTGAAACAAAATGGATCTCAAGATGGTCTCAAGAAAGCAAGATTGGTTGCAAAAGTTTTTCAAGAGGAGACCAAGATGAATGTGTATGCACCGGTGGCAAGACTATCCACCATATCAAAAAATTGGGATGTCAGACAACTTGACGTTCCTACGGCCTTTCTAAATGGCTACCTAGAGGACGACATTTTCATCAAAACACCTGAAGGAGTCAACAATAAAGGTGGTGAAGTACTCAAGTTGAAAGACGCCGCTACAGTCTAAGGTCAGCACCCAGAAAGTGTGTAACGAGCTTATTTCATAAATACTATAAAATGTAGTGATAAGCTACAATTTAAGACATTTTTATTTTTTTTTCTATAAAGGCAATAGTTTCAGTTAAGCCGATTCAACATTAATATTTATTAAAGTGAATGGTCAGAGGTATATACAGGTACGATGTACTCGTCAAATATTAAGGGGTATGTGATACACCATCCATAGTAATGATAAAAACACTTAAAACTATCACTATCATAAATCTTACAATAAATATGTCTTGTTTGGTATCATTGTAACCTGCAAAGCGCCATTTGATCAAATATGGTAATGTAATTAGCATTAGTCCACATATGTTCATTATAGTTCTTGTGAGTAAGTACCCATCAAACTGGTGACCTGGGAGGCCAGCTAAAACGCCACATGTCCTAGAGCCGAAAGAATAGCCCTTGCCCCCCCCCCTCCTCCTTCTTCTCTCTCTCTCTCTCTCTCTCTCTCTCTCTCTCTTTTTTCCCATTCCTCTGGCACACTGGTAACTAAATACTTAAGTGTAATAATGTATTAATTAAAAGATGCCAATAATATTCAACAGTAAGAAGATTATTTATGTATTTGTAGTGATGTTGAAATGTAAAACTTTATTTTGTATAATAAACGTAGGCCGTTAATAGCGGACTCGCTCATTCGCGGGAAGTAGGGTGCCTCTCTCTGATTGGTTGAGAGGAACTTCGGCACCACCTTGTGCTCGGGGGTGGGGAAGAGACGCAAGGCTAACAGAGGAGTACGCGGGATGCTGCGGGGAGACGCGAATATGTAAGCAAGCAACACGTGTTTATCTTCTGTGAGAAAGGGATAATTTCTTCGTCGTCGTCAAACTGCGGGGCGGTGGACAGCGTACTTAGGGGTCACCAGTTGAGTGGACTTCTGGGTAGTCACGGCTGTTTCCCAAATATCTCAACTCCGTCACTTATCTTTTAACACTGGAGAAAATACTTAATTGTTTCGCTAACATAAGTCAAAGAAGTTCAATGTCAATGGAATCTGCAACCCGAGGTGCGTTGGTTCGTCGGCAATTGTTTTTTAATCAGAAATGTGAGTTATCTTTAGCTAGCTGGGCACAACATCAGTCTTTCATTAATCCATTTTAATCATCGTAGATATGGGCAGAAGGAAAAATAGGACAATAAAATAATTAAGAACGTAGCAAGTGGAACAAGAGGTTTCACAACTTCATAGAGTCTCACGAGATGAAGTGATCGGCAAGTGATTTTTATCTTTACGTTGGGGAAAGTGTTTGGCTTATCATCTGGGTGGACAATATGCTTGTAACAGGAGAGAAGACAGAAGTGGAGCATTTGATAAACCTCCTCAAGAGTGAGTTCAGAGCTGAAGATCTGGGTATTCTGATTGAGTTTTTGGGAACCATGATCATACGAGAGGGGAACAAAGTAAAATGTAGTAAAATTTTCTTAGAACAGATTCATTAGCAAAATTCTTGCAAAACTTAATATTATGATGTGTTAAGGAGCAAACACTCCTATGGTTAGTGATTTCCTTGTTGACACTGAGGTGCCCATCAACGAAAGTTTAATGTTTCGTCAACTCATAGGTTCACTTATGTACGTGGCAACTGTCAGTAGGTCGGACATAATATACTCAGTGTGTTACCTCAGCAGATTTCTAAACAAATCTACTGAATGGTTGTAGAAAGCTGGAAAAAGAATTCTCAGATACCTACAACAAACCCAGGATTTTAGTCTTACTTTCCACGGGTGCCAATGTGAAGCAGATCTGCTATAGCGATTCCGACTGGGCCGGGGACAAGCTTGACCGTAAAAGTGTGAGTGGCAGTGCTGTTCTTCATGGTGACAACATTATTTTGTTGACGTCCAGAAAGCAAGGAACTGTTACACTCTCAATGCGCAAGGCAGACTATATTGCGTGTGCATCAGCTGCAAGTAACTTGGTTTATCTTCAAGGGGGTGCTCGACTGCTTTCAGCCTGCGTCAAATACACCAGTTCTTCTAACAGACATCCAAAGTGACATTGATATTTCACAAAGCTTTGAGAACAGTAGGTGCTCGCGCCATATAGACACTAAATTTTGCTATCTTAAAGATCTAGTTGACAAGAAAAGAATCATAATCAACTATGTGAGCACTGAAAATAACATTGCTGATTCCGTGACTAAGGCACTATGGCAGTCAAAAGTTCGAACACTTCAGACGTCTGTTAAATGTAATATAAATTACCATTCAAGTGGTTTTCTTTGGACAAGTCAAATGTCAAAATATGTTTTTTTTTTATAACCTGTTTGACTTGAGCAGGGGTGTTAAGATTTGAACTTGGTTAGTATAGCTTACATTAGTAACAGTTATTTTCCTTTGACTCTTGGGTACTACTGATGTAGAGAGTAATGGCTGAACATAGCTGTGAAATAATAAATAAGTATTTTAATCAGTGAATTTCTTTGTTACACAACCACCTTCGTAGGTGTAGTTGTGTACATCGCAGCTTTTCAAAATGAGTAAAACTTTTGAATTTTTGTATCTTTATCACAACTCTTGTATGTAAAATATTCAGCACATTTTCGTTGTTTCTGCAACAATGTTTTTATGTAAATATTTGTCATGTACTACATTTGACCTTAACATGAAAACTGAGGTAGGCCCTATGGATTCAGAACAAGTTTTAAGAAAATGCTGGTGTGAAAATATATTAATAAAAATTATGACCAATTGCCATTATCTAAAATACGTCTATAAACTGTCAGAGACCTTCATTAGAACCCATGCTAAAATGCTCGTACCACTGTTCAGTATTATTATGTATACTGTATTTTCTTTGTAATGTGATATTGTTGTCACAAGTCTGTACATTGACAAATGTAAATTGTGCTGCGAAGTGAAATGTTTATTGTTGGTTTAGTGAATATCCTTACTGTGTTGTATAGGTGGTTCTCGATAAAATGAGCACATTTGAACACCATCTTGTGTAGAAGAGTAACTAAAAAAATTATGTTTTTTATGACCTCAGATGTTAATTTTTTATTATGATACAATGTATACACACTGATTATTAATTGGGGTGTTTTGTTTATATAAGTGTTAGGAAACTATAAATTATCTGAAAAAAAAAAAAAATATGGTTCCACAAGTGCCAACCTGATCCCGAACCACCTATTTTTAAGTTTAAGTACGAATCTACCACAAATTTCTACTTGTGCTTTTTCCCACGGAAAACAGTTTTGTTTATGGGAGACTTTTGAAATAAATAAATGTTGCCATTCGTTTCCTGTGAAGTTAACACACATAATTAATGACACAGTTTTTTCCTTTCAGTTGATTTGCTTGACAAGGGACAGCAGTAGTAAGATACCCATTAGTTGTGCAGGGAACTTTACCCCCTCACAGTGTTTTTGAACTTTTCAGCTCTCTCTGGTTCTGTGTCCTGCTGTGCCTTTGACAAATAGTTTTTGTTACACACTGCTGTATTTCTGCTCTACCCCTGATAGACAAGAGATGCTCTTTCTTCTTTTTCTTCTAGGTGCCATATTCTACGAGAGCATATGCGATCATCTGCGGCAGTTACAATATACGTTGTCGTGCACCATGGATGAGATTCTGAACCGAGGTTATGCCGGTCCAATCTTTGATGTTCTGAATCCAATCTGTCCTTCGTCTACCTGCTGTCCTTTTCCCCTGAATTTTCTCTTGGATGATAAGTTGTTATGTAGAATTTTGTACTTTTGTCCTCTGGTAACATGTCCAAAGTATTTTATCTTTCTTGTTTTGACCAAATTGGTCAGCATTCTGATATTATTTCGTATTTCTAGATGTACATTACTGATACAAACATTGTGGAGCGTATACTCTTAGTTATGCTGGTAACTTCTCGTTTTACTTTTTTGCAAGAAGGGAAATTTGTTGTTTTTCTCTTGCTAGTTTGTGTAGGACGTAATGAAGACAACGACAGGACAAATTTCTTTATAAAGATTAATTTTTGAACTTTTCAGCAGTTCCCTGATGATCGCTATCTTTGTAGATTGTTTCCTTCACTTTTAGACCAACAAGCCATTTCTTACAACATTATGTGGCTCTACTGATACTCATGATTGCTAGTAACTATTACTTGTAGTTCAGTATGCTAAAATAACTGTTGAAGTGTTATTGTTTACTTGAACATCAATAGCAATCAGAATATGCAGATGACTTCTAAAGGAATTGTCTGAAATATGTTGCAGTATCATACAGTGTGGATTGCCCTGACTTTGGCAATGTTGAAAATGGAAAAACAACCAAACTAGACAATGGTAACATACAGTCTCTGCACATTGATTGTCTCCCAGGATTTGATTTAATTGGACGGCCAAAAGTGTTATGTAACGATGGTCAGTGGGAGCAGATACCTAGACCTCAGTGTGCTAAACGTAAGTCTCGTAACTTCTGCATATTCTCTTGCAGTGTCTTGCAGTGTTTAAATGGTTGTTACTTTATGTAAGTCTGGGCTCTAAATGGTTTGCACAATATTGCCATTCCATTCATTTACAAGGTAGTAAAAAAATTATATGTCTGCCTAAATAGCATTGTTTGTCAAAAAATGGTTACATGTATCGTAGTTGGTGTGCCTTGGTGTTTTGGTGAGCAGCTGGAAGAATTGTCACTGTGCATGACTTATTTACTTTTTGCAGAGTTATAAGGCCAAATTTCATATAATTACAGTACCTACGCATAGTAGCTAGTTTTACTAGTATGAGATGTGCATGTAGTAAACATATTTTTTGTCCTTAGTGTATGTGCACAATTAATAGAATCTCTTTCCAGGTTGCCCACCGCCGCCATTTGTGCGCAATGCAATAGTTACAATGGAGGGGCGCAAGGATGCTAATGACCACTATCGCAAGGGTTCTGTTGCAACATACAGCTGCGGAGGAGACTTTGTTCTCACACCGCCCAGTAGCAGCATCAGAGTATGCAAGGATGGCGTATGGACTGGAACACAAGGATCTTGTGGTGAGAACATTTAAATAAAATTTTTCCACTTACACTAAATAAATAACTAGCTGTCCCTTTGCGGCTTCGCCTGCGTGTACTGTAGAAAAGAGTAACTAATTTTTAATTATGTATTAATTGATGGTGTTGCTATATTTTCTGTATATCTTTAAAACAACAAATACAAACAGCTTTATCCAGTCCACTTTGCTGAACGTACTTTAATTGCAGAACATCTTTGTTTTTCATTCATCTTTATTTCTCTATAAAATAGCTGCCCGGCTGCAGCTTTGCCCGAGTGAAATTATGTAATGTAAACAGTAACTCTGGATAAAATATGTGATGAAAGCATTTAACAGCTAGCGTACTCAGTAACAGTGAACTATAGCTCAGTGCAAAGAGCGCGCACAACATGCTCGTATGATGTCATAGTAATTCCCATCACAAAGTCTTGCACGGGGTATGAACCTGTAATTCCACCCCTCCCACACCACAAACTTTATACAATACCTGAGTGAATGATCATCGGGAGACTGTAACATTTTACTGCTTTTCACATCCTTAATTTTCGAATTTCATAAAATCCTGAATTTGATTTGTAGATATTTACATAAGCTTCATTCTTTTCAAAAAAATAATCTCGATATCTTAGTGGGTATAAGCGGTACATATGGTTATTTGAAAACACATTTTATATTTTAACAGCTTTCAAGGATGAATTTTGACAAATCCTGAAATTTCTTTTTTGATTTTTACGTAAGATTTATTTTAAAGCAAAAACCATTTCAATATTTCCACTTGTTTAGGAGATAAGTGGCATTAATTAAAATCACATTTTATTTTTTTAAGAGCTTTTACGGATGAATTTTGAAAAATTCTAAAAATGCTTTTTAGATTTTTATTTAAGCATCATTTTAAAGAAAGAATCACCTGACTATCTGAATTGGTTTAGTAGAAATCATGGATTAATGAAAAACACTTTTTACTGCTTTTCTATGATAGCTTTCCCGGTTAATGAGATATCAGGGATTCTTTGAAAACACATTTCACCCCTTTTCACCCCTTAATTATCGAATTTCGAAAAATCCATTCTTAGTGGGTACTTATGGGGCAAGAGGAAGCTTCCCTCAGAATTTCATGGTCCAGCGGTTTGGGCTGTGCGTTGATGAGTGAGTGAGTCAGTCAGGACACTTCATTTTGTACATTAAGATTAGATAGGCCAGATGAATGTGCAAACATGCTAGTGACCGTTTACTATTTGTAGAAGGTACTTAGTTTTCGTTACATTTGAATGTTATTTGTTTCTAAATAGACTAAGTGGACTTCGGGTTCATCTGAGTCAATCAAGTATTCAAATATGTACTTTCTTCAGCTTCATTTTGTAATAGTATTACAGTATGTATAAATTTTATTGATATTATTGCTCTATAGCCAGTTTAAGATAGTGAACTTTTCCAATTGGGTCTTATAATGTAATTAATGTATTTTAATATTGCAATTTTAGCTTGAATCCAAGATACTAATTAATTAATTAAATTAATAATATGTATGTTATGAATAGGAATGCTCTCACTTATTTTATTTGTATTCTGCTAATTTATTTTTCATGTGAAATTTTTACTGATATGAGCTGATTTCGGTACAGTGATGTGAAATTTTTTTCTCTTTCTCCAAGCATATGGAGGTTTGACACCTCTAGGCCTGTACGGTGCCTTTTAAGTTAGTGCAAGCAATGCTATTTCTTTCTTGCTCCCTTTACTCTTGTGATGGAAGTACATATTGCAGGTCCCGTCGATGGCCAGGGATTATATCTGCCGCCAAGGCTAATTTTTTTTTCTTTCTTTCAATTTTGAGATTTTTTAGTGAGTCTCGAAGACATCATGGGATTCCATTTTTAAAATTTTCCTGTAATTGAACTTTCTTTTAATTGACTGCAAAAATTTTCAGCCTTGTCTATTCATGAACTTTACCAGTATGAATGAACTTCGTAGTGAAGCATATAATGTTTGCTAATTTAAGGATGTTCAGTGAATTAATAGTATTTCAGGCTATCTTGTGTCATGGACTAAATCATATCAAAATTTTGTCTCAAACTTCCAACCCAGTGGTATGAGTGTATAGTCACATACTCTTATCCATCTGAACTTTGCTAGTCGAGTAACTTTATAAAAATTTACTGCTAAGGTTTAGAACCCATGTATATATTTTTTGCAACTATTTTCAATATTGTCAACCTGAGAAAGAAACTATAATCAAATTCAAATATTTTCAGGGTATGTTTTATTACTTATTGAGAGATTTAGCTACAGAGATTTTACAAGTGAAAACTGAAAAAGCACCTAAATTTTCATATTTTATTTATCTTGGAATGACATAATAGAGGAATAAATCCTTAATTTGTTTTATTTATTGGTTGTCTGCGTACATGAAGACAGTGAAATAATATGAATTTCAGGCTTTCACGGCCATTGTTAATATAGTCTGGGCTTGAGTTGTGTCACATTTTACCTCTTTGACAATATTTCAAGAGTCGTTACAGCTGCCGTCATCAGGTTGAAAACAGGACCAGACAAAAACTGACTAGGATGGGATGGTCTTTTTGTATTGTTGTCTCTGGTGTGCTGCTCTCTGATCGGTTGAGTTGTTCGACCAATTACAAGCCAGTGTCCTTCTGATTGGCTATGCTGTTTGGCCAACTGACTTGGTTTCTTTGATTTTTCCGTGAAGAGAGGTGGGAATATTTTGTTTTACTGTATTTATGTCCATCCTCCCTGTTCATGTTAATATTTCTATGGCTTCTGTTATTGTCCTCAGTCAGTAATTTCCGATTGTGCTGTTCCTGTCAAATTCAATACTGTGCTTGAATTTGACAGGTTCAGCACAATAGCTAACACAGGAAATTACTGACTGAGGACAATCAGAGAAGCCATAGAAATATTAAAACACCTACGAATAAGGAAGATGGTTACAAATAAAACAAAATTTATGTACGTCTCTTCATGTAAATCTCAAAGAAATCAAGTCAGGCAAGGGAACCGAGCACCAACTTACCAGGATTGGCCAACACTTCTAGCCAATCAGAACACTGGCTCGTGATTGGCCAAACAGCTCAACCACTCAGAGATCAGCACACTAGAGGCAGCCATATAAAAGACCATCCCATCCTTGTTTGTCTTAGCTCTAGGTTCGTCCTCCTAGGGGTAAGCAATGCTCTGTTGCGGTGCTGCACACTGGGATTTGCAGCACGTATTAGCAGCGACGGTGTGCAGCTCCTATGAGGCAGTGTGCTCATGTGGACGGGAAGGAAGCGACCATCTGCTATAGAGCGCGTCCTACGGGTGGTGGATGTGGGAGCACCACGCTGTGGTGTTGCTGGGAATATTCAAATACTAGCTCGTGGACCAACTGGCCAGCGTTTGTGCTGTCTGAGCGTCAGTGTGGCAGACTGAGTGACTCAACAAGAAGATTGTCACGCAGCTGGAAGTAGTCTGTCAGCAAATGTTGGCGAGCGACAGAGATGCTGAAGAAGTGTGAAATGAAACGAACAGCCTTCTGGAACTGGCAGTGAAATGCTGCATGCCTGGAGAATTGGAATGCGTCAGAATTTGGGCGTTGAGGTGGCTAAGCCCTTGTCAGGGCCCTGCCTGTCTAGAAGGGGTAGCTTCAGGGTGGCGCGCCTAAAACCAGCTCGAAGATTTTGGAGGTACTACAGGGAGTGATGCCCCTTCCTCCACCCTGACATGAAAGGTACAGGTGCTGACACAGAAGAAGGAAGATAGCGATGGCAGAAAGACGCGTCACTCAGCCTGGGGTGGCCTCTGGCCATAGCTGACAAATAGAGAATTTTTCCTGTTGCTGAAACTGCAGAGCCTGAGCTTGCTCGCACTCAGAAGTGTGGGCGATGGCCGCTAGGAGCTCTCAGGCTCCTAGCTCGAAGCTCTCTGAGCTATGCCCTCATCTCATTGGCTGTGCCCGCAACCCAATGAGAACTCATCACGCCCCTCCCCCTCCACATCTTTCCTTGCAAATTCGGAAACAAATTGGTAACTAAAAATCCTACTTCTCCATGTCGTAACCTTAATTGTTGTGTTTTTTTTCCTGTGTGCTCTGTCGCTTAGCATTTTCTTATACTCTACTCTATTTGTACTGGTTTCTTTGTGCCCTTATGACTCTTGCTCTCTTCAGAGTGAGTGCTTGGTCCAAATTGCAGTCATGCCTCCAGACAACTCTGCTTAGCCCATGAGGCCCTCGACCTCATGTTACCTTGCATACAACCTAAGGCGTATAAGGCTCTGCCTTGAGGCGCACTCAATCTCTTCTCGCATAATAATTAGCTACTAATGCATTCCGGAGTACCTATAGACTGAGACGGAGTATCCATAGACTGAGACGAAGTACCCTTAGACTGAGACGAAGTACCCTTAGACTGAGACGAAGTACCCTTAGACTGAGGCGGTGTACACTCTGGCATAGCCGGATTTGGGGGCTCACCAGAAAAAATATGTCGGTCTTAGTCTGGTCCTGTTTTCGATCTGATGATGGTAGCTGTAAGAGTTGTCAAAATGTTGCCAATAAACAATATGTGACACGGCTCAAGCCCAGAAGCCAAAACCATTAGTCCACTATAGACAAATAAGTTGAATTACTGCTTCATAATGCAGCACTCCTGGCACTTAACTAACAGGACCGCTTCTGGTCTCATGTCCCAGTCTTGTTGTGGCCACTGCACGTCTGTCTTTGACTACATCTTGACAACAACAGAACTAAGTTAGCAGGCAAGTTTCTAGCTTCACCTGTCAGTGGTGCTGCCTCATAGTTTTGTGTGCTTTCATTGCCAAGAAATATTATGAAATTTCAGTGACTCTGTGTATGGTAACGAACTACAGTAGTTTAGATTTGAATTTGGCAGCCAGGAACATTACATGTAATTTTGGAACATTTAATCTGATATTGAATACTTTTAAGAAAAATTTTGACTATTCTGAGTTACTCAGCAAATAAAAAGAACTGTATTCTATTGTTGAAGTAATCAATTTATTAAAACTTACCTGTATTTTATTGACGTCTGTTCTATTTTTAAATTCAGAGTCAGTATTGAACCATTTTTCGTAATCTGATTGCTAATTTTACTCCAATATTTTCAAAACACAGTCAAAGTTATTTGCTAAGCTATTCCTGAATTTTTTTTGGTAGTGTTTTGTTGTATGTGGAGTTGTATTTTCTGTTTGTGGTGTAATTTGCTGCCTTGTATTGGCTATGAGAAGAGGTACTGCAGCGAAATAGTGTGTTCTAAGTTGTGTTGTAAATGAGGGATCTTATATTTCAGGCAGCAGTACTGATATGATCCTGCTCCACACACTATCCCAGTCAGGCATATATGCGCAGTATGCTGTGCTATACACTGCTCTGTATTAACCAGCTGTTATATATACAGTACTACTTACACACTGTGTACTTACTTACAAATTGTTTATTAGGATTGCCTAAACTCATTAATTAAACATATTCATGTCATTAAACAAACTGCTATACTCACTGTATGTACATTGGAGGTGAATGGTCTGTGGACAGTACTTACTCCAGCTGTGCAATACTATAGTAGATGTTTTCTTTATGTACAGAAAGAGTATTTTAAAGTTGGATAGTAAGGCCTTTGATGTTTTCTAGTGCCTGGACCAGCCTAGTCCCTAGTCGGTCACAAGCATAACCTCGTGTGTTCACAAATTTCAGACCAAAAGTGTACAACAGGTGAACAAGCTGTACTGGGGCTTAAGATAATTTGTGGGAGAGGAAAAAATGCAGACTACATTAAAATTGAACACATTCTGCCTTTGAATATCGTTAATGTAGAAGTAGAGTAACAACTTGTAGAACATTGTACCTTCCCATACATCACGTAGAGTGTGTAAAAACTGTTCTTGGAACTATGGTCAAAAATAATCTTTTAAATTGTGTATGACTGATGTATCCCAAACTTGTGCAAGTGTGACTGCAACAGAAACCTCTATGAATATGTTTTCAGTTTGAAAACTCTAGGTATTGGGGAGGTCATGTGTCAAGTACTCTTGACATTTTAAGAATTTGTTTGTTACAGTGGCGTATGGATGCCCAGCCCCACCAGAGATTTCCAATGGCTACTATGTGCTGGAACACGTCACCAACTTGGGCCAACCAGACAGTTCTTCTAGTGGTGTTAAGGCCGTAGTAAACCAACGAGCGCATTACACTTGCCACCTTGGGTATGTGCTGAAGACAGAGGCATCTGGCTCAGCAGCACTGCAGTGCATTGAGAGTGGAGACTGGTCACCACGAATACCTCCCCAATGCTCCAAAATTATATCGGGTAAACATAAGTTTTAGAGGCCAGGATTATTTGTATATTTTTATGATTCTACTTGTATACCTGAAATCTTTTATAAACAGAGAAAAATTTAAATCCATATGTTTTCCTGCCTTTGGGCAGGGTCACAAGATGTATGAGAGATGGCCTGGGTAAAGGTTGGGCTGGCTGCTCGACTAGTGGGCCAAGCCTGTTGCCCGTCCGGCCCGAAGAATGGATGTGGTGAAGTGAAATGAATGTGGAGCAGCGATGGAATGAGAGAGGCGTGGGAAACGGGAGTTCCATGAGAAAACCCCCCCAGCCAACGGCAACGTCCACTATGTTTTCCACATGCAAAAAAATCGGGGACTGAACCCCCTCGGGAGCGAACCTGGATTGCCTATGTGGGAGATGAGAGGTCTGATCCCTTGACTACTGTGGCCTCCTTTTGTAAGTATTAAGTAATTAAAACTAACATAAACACCCTTACCTCAATTGAAAATAAAAGGAAAATGTTTTTTTGCTCTGTATAGGCCTACTTTCATTACATACCATTGTTTTTACCTAAATAACTAAATTCTAAAAATCAAAATGGGTGGCATACACAATGCTATCACCTTCTAGCTGCAAGTGATAGAGAAAGATTTATCAACATAAAGTACTGTAGTAAGATCACACTTGGTAAAGTTTAACTTTGATGTTACATTTATCATTTGGCACATTGCAGATCACACAATTACATTAAAGATTAAAAAAACAAAATTGTGTGGACTTTCTTGATCCTTATATACTCTATTGTAAGCAGAACAAAATTTTACTGTCCACCGAGCATTTTTTTACTGAATTTTAAAATGTTACCAATTGTTTTGTATTAATTTTTTCACAAAATACATAGTTTAAAAGCAATCGATGCCTATTCTCCGTTTACTCTTACCTGAGTTTTATAGAACAAACTAAAAAAGTTATAAACAGACATGTTGATTGACTGCCGACCATCGTGCACTGAAATCGAGCACAAAAAATATATCTATGTTACCTATCACGTACACACAAATTAATCAGTTCCTCACCTAATACGTACATTTTATTAACAAATGTATAACATTAACACACGTTGCAAACACAATACATGACGCTATACGCTTGCTACAATAAATGTGGTTAGTGGAAGACGGTTGGTATACGAGTTGTTTAACAACTGACACACTGTGAAGTCTGTTACACAGTTGAAAACTTTAGCATTTGGCGTTATGGTAGCTTTTAATACATGGCTTCTTATGGATTTGTACACTGTGGTATCGGCAGTGCTATAGTCAAGAAGTTTTGTTTTAACATTTTTGGAAGACTGAAAACCTAAAGTCAAGTCAAGATGGCTGTTTGCAACATACCAGCTGATGTATACATGTTATAATAAAAAATGTTTATTTCTAAGTATAGTTTTGTGTTGCAGTACTGGGATTTTATGAAAAATGTAACAGGTGTGTCTTAAATGTATTTATGAAAACCTTGTAAATAGTGTTAGTGAAGTATTCGTAAACTGAACGGTAAGTTTCAAGTAACGGAAACGTAAAGTTAAATGTTAAGATATGTGTACAATTTATAACGTAACAGCAAGCATAGATGATAGCTCGTTCGCACAAGACTAACCACTATGTTTTCTTACCTACTGATTCGCAACTGCCCAAAAATGGTAGTATGCATAGAGATGCTGACATAAGAAATGTCAATTTTTAATTTTTTGTGTGTACGCATAGGACAACAACAAATCACACCAAAGGATTTACTGCATGTCGAACATGTTGGTTTAACCTCCAAAATACACAAAAGTAAAACAACTTCTACCATATGAATATTACAGTTTAGTGGGACTTTTTTTCTATATTTCACATTATCTCCAAATCGGTTGTAGGTATTCCACACAGCAACAAATATTTCAGATTTATCGAAAAAATGTCATTGACCATTACAGTAAGAATTTGGTTGAGAATTAATTTTGCTCAAGGTATCTGGTAATGCATAAGTTCTACTATGCTTGTATTTTTTAATCATGAACCAACTCTTATGGATTAAATTGTTGGTGATGTTGGATGTAAACAGTGAAATTGTGCAGCAAATTTTTTGAATAGGAAAAATTCCTTTTTTTTTTTTTTTTTAATTTTATTTAATTAATGAACAATGGTACCTTACTTTCTTTCATTGTGTCTGTGTAACTCCAGAAAAACTTAAATGAAATGAAAAGTCGGTTTTGCGCAGCAAAAACGTGAACCGCCATGTTGATGCCCCAGTGACGTCACAATACTGTACATTTTAATATACGTAACAACAAACGGCAGTAAAATACGTTCAAGACGTGGAATTGTGTTAAATAATGTATTTTATGCGGTTAAATAGAGTATGGCTTGAACTCTGAAGAGTATAAATGTGGATAATAGTTTGTTTACACAGCAATAAAATGCAATTATACTCGCAATAAAATCTTAACTTTAGCACCATCTCATAAATCAAGGCAGACTGCATGGTTTAAGCTTCAAGAAGAGACCTAATAGTCTGCTATTAATGACAAAAATACAGTATACGTATGTAATGCTGTATTTTGTACATGACACTGTTAGCATAAAATAAATAAGTTATTTGCAGTCAATAGCATGCAGTTTGCAACGAAATTTCTGCAGCTGTAGTGTTTTGGCTGTTCCACTGGTTGTGGCAACGTCATTAGCCACTAGGCAAGTTCAAGGCACCCGTGATTGGCCGATAATTCAAGAGGTGGGCGGGGTCTTGCGAAACTTGCCCCGAGATAGCAGCATAGCTGTCTCAAAGCCGTTTACGAGAAACGTAAAAATTACTGAGAAAAAATATGTACTTGTAATAAATAATTGATCTGCCATATTATTTTACTGATTTGTGCAACCAGATTGTTCGATCATTGTCAGTGCCAGGTTTTGGTTAAAACATTTCAAATATTAGCTCCTTTTGTACGCATGTGAACTTCGTCCATCTGACCTTTCAAACCTAAACTTGTGGTTGTATTTAGGATCTGAAACATTAAACTGAATTCGTAGTAAGTTATTATCTCTCTGGAATTTAAATTAAATTTACATAATCTCAACCCTATAACTAAAACGTCGCAATGTGTGAGAGCTAGACCTACTAATACATTGCTGTCTTCGTTCCTTTAAAATCAACTCAAGTGAAATAAATCCTTGTTGTTGGCTACCAAATCTACAACCACGCATGCCCAAACAACTGGTGAATTCCCCGAATAAACTTTTACGTAACCGGATTCAATAATTTTGATTAGTTTTTTAAGTCATTGAAAATTTCCAATACACACAGTAGTGTCTGGTGTGCTGTGGCTAACCAGAACAAGTAAGACTATATCATAAATGTGTTTGTCAATAAGAACACATTTTCAATGTTTGTGGCAGTGTTTGAAAATATGGCATTTTTAAAGCTGAATAATTCAAAAATTACAATGTTCACGGAGCTACTGCTTTGCCTGGCTGCATTTAGTGCCGAAATAATCTGAAGAATGTGGTAAATATTAAAAACTTTTTCTAGGAATTTTCTCTATTGTTGATATGTCTGCATTATTAAACAAATTGTGATAAAGTTTATAAGATACAAATAAAAATTTCACATTTTTTTAATAATACAATAATGTGAATTATTGACAGGTTGTTTGGTGGTAGACCAAATGTGATTTTTCAAAAAAGTTAAGTCCAAAGTAATCCAAGAGGACTTTGCACAGTGATTTTTATCATTGGTTTTGTTGACAATTTTACCTGAATAGCGTACCAAATTTCTGTTACATCAGTACCATAATTTTTTAATATTATCGTTGTTTGCAGTGGCTCTAAATATACAATAAATGTACTTAAATCATTATTTTTCTAAGTTTTTATGTAATTGTTGCCTTCGTATTTTGAGAAAATGTACAAAATTTTCACACAGTGTTGTTTTTATTAGCAGTACTTTGTTGTTTTGTATGGTACACAGTTTTGTCGTTTGGAAATACTGTAGGTAGTATTTCGGCACACTGTTGTAGTGGAGGAAATTAGAAGCTAGTGAGGTGCAATGCTATGATATTATTTGTTTATCTCCTCAGGTTAGAGTGAACAGAAAATAGTTAGCTCACACATTGTATATCAATAAATACGAGTGTTTTGAGTTTTTGTAGGCTGACTGTTATCTTTTAAAATTTGGTTAAAGATGTAACCTTGCCTTTCTTCACTAGTTAACTGTTGTGATGTGGGCATACATGTTTGTTTGCTTCTGTGGGTGATGAGATTCAAGGTGTGTGGAAAACAAGTGTGAGAGTGACCAACAGTAGACAGTGTTGATGCACTTGTTACAGATGATGCATCGTGTAGCACTCTGCAGCTGGAACCTCACACCTCTGCCACCACGCTGATGGGGGTACGCACCTCAGATGGTCGTGCACTGCCGGGAACAGAGCTTGAGCTCCGCTGCCACGAGGGCTACCGAGACGCAAGGGACTCGTGTCTACCTTCTGCTCCGCCCTCTGTGATGCGTTGCATTGATGGCCGCTGGCAGGGCTCTGCCCCCAACTGTGGTGCGTGTATGCTGCTTTGTAGAACTTGGGTGACTGCGCAATTACAGAATTGTTTGCGCTCCAGAAGTGGTTGCATTTATTACTTATGGTATTATAGTCCTTTCTTACAGTCTTACGTGTATTTCTTGCCATTAGCTTTGTATTTGCATTTATTTTTACTGGCTTTGCACTGAACAGTGTTACTCTGATAACTTTCCTCTGTTACCGCTGTTCCGTGCCTCTGGTTGTATGAACTGCAGTAATAATATAATAAATAGGAGGAACTATTAGGATTTTCACCCACGTTGGTGTCAAGAGGTAAGGCTGATGTGTTGGCTGGATGTGGGTCGCACATCACAAGTGAAAGAAGAATTTTGAGCACAGAAAAAATTTAATAATTTGAGTAGGATATAATTTATAACTGAATGGGGAATCAGTTATTATAATACATTAGGTTTACCTAGAGCATTCACTGTATGAATTGCGTTCATGCAATTTGCCCCTGAATGTGTGGTGAACTGAAGTTTGGTGAAGATAAGTCATCTGGTTACCCTAGCTGCTTCTGTGGTGAAAATGTGTTTGTTGCAACTGGCATGCTCCCCTTTGATTACTGTATCGTAGTTGCAAACTTCCCTTAAGGTATAGATACATTTTGCCTTGCAACGCTTCCCTTCAATGCAACTTAGTTGGCGGCCACCATAATAGGTAACCTGAGTTGCTCATCAGATGTAATCAGTTCACAGAAGTTTTTTTCCTAAGAGGTACAAGTTTTTCTCATAAAAAAAATTGAGCAAAAAAAAATTTTTTGCCAAACGGTGCAGTGTTTTGAAAATCCCTCCATACAATTGTGCACTGTACTACTGCACACTATCTCATATTTTTGCAGACTATTTTTAATGGAAATATGTAACAGTTTTCAATAGTTTTTGTCAACATAATATTTATTAAAATAATATATATGTAGTAATATGATTTATGATACTGACTCATGTTTGTAAGTTATCTTTTAATATAACAAATAACAGAACTGTAAGGCCTGCACAGCAGAACATTCATGCTGTATAAGAGTAGCTTAAACTGTATTCATTGACTTAATAATAAATTCACAAGTTTTATTACAATTTTCAGTGTACTGTAGCTGCAACTGTCAAGTTCTTAACAAGTTTTAAAAAAATTTTATGATTCTGTTTTTTGGTTTGTTTGCAGTGGAAGTGAATGGCTGCATGACTCCAATGGATATTCGTTATGGCGTCTTCTCGCAGTCAATGGATGGTCGTTACCAAATCAACGACCAGGTGGTTTACACGTGCTTTTCAGGTTACATGCTGTATGGAAACCCCGTTCTCTCCTGCAGCCCCAGTGGGTGCTGGGAGCCAGTGATGTTGCCAGAGTGCCGAGCCGAGGTGTTTGGTGAGTTATTGTTTTGTTATGTCTCGTCACAGCGTCTTTATTGTCTAGTAACAGCCTTCTCTTATGTATTGTGTAGAGTTTCAGACCAGAAAATAGGAGCTATAATACTGTGTAATAAACTTCTGTTATGATTTAAAAGACTCGCGATCTGCTGTGGATGGGGTTGAGGTTATAAACTTGCAGTTGGATGGTTGTCTCTTCACATTATAAAATATGATGATGATATTGATTCTGCATGGTATGGTTACTCATGATTCCCTTACAACTCGTACTGGTATACCACATCTGGAATGCTGCACATTTTTCTAATTTAAATACATTCTGGAGTTACTTTGAAATTAAGTAGATTTTTTAGTGTACTAACTACAGTATTTTATAAACATAACCTTTACCGGTAATTTATATTTTTATCAACTGTTATAAACTTGCTACGCGACATATGAAAGTGATACAGATATTTTTAAATATTTCCATTAATGTGTACGTTTCTTTATGCACACTAGTTTAAAATTCCTCTAAAGAGTCTAAAGGATAATGTCAAGTATGTTGTCCACCTAAGTGTAGAGATTGAAATTTGAATGTGAATAAAGCTGCAACTGTGTGTTCACAGTTAATTGTAATTTCTTTCTCCTTGTAGGTGCAGAGAAATTTTACAGTTGTCCATGGATTATTTTTAATGTTGAGACAAGCTTTAGCTTTGTTGGTATGGTCGGCACCTTCTACAACTTCTACACTCAAAGATTTAGAAGTTGTAGCCAGATACATACTAGGGATTATTTTACGAGTGCAGAAGGAGTAACTGTTAACAACAGAATGCTTAGGGGGCAAACAAAGATATGGTATTTTACAAATCACTAGTAGTTAAATTCAGTTTTGTTGTCTTTTTTTTTTCTTTGAAAACAATTGTGTTATGTGTTAAAATTTAGCTCTGAAATTCACTTAAAAAAGGGACTAGCTTTATGAGACGATTTGATTGACAGTACGTATATTCCTAAGGTGGATACTACCTACTGATTTTGCTTCCTGATACTGAAAAGTTCTGTCTGCACCAGTGGACCTGTAGGAAGCAATATGTGGGTGGGGAATGTAGCTTATAACTGTAGATAGTACGACAAATGAGTTATGGGTTGTAAACTGTAAAACATTTAACTTGCCTCATAGTAAACAAGCAAAACAGAAATGGTAGTTTGAGACATTAACTTTTGTGAGCTGTGAAATATAGTCGCAATGTTTAGTAGTCACATGTTATTAATGTTATGAAAAATTGTTTGAAAAAGGCAAATGTGTTGAAATGAAAAATTAAGCAAATTTTTAAAAGTACAGTACTTACTCTGAACAGTTTTCCAACCAACTACTGGCTTTTGGTTCACAGGCACTCTGATTGTATTGTTCACAGATTTGCTCTGTGACTAATGTACATATTCTTATTACTAGGTTTGTAGTTCCTTCTAGGTGGCAGTTATACTTGTCCAAATAACAGTCAATCTTATACAAATTTAATTGTGATTGTACTGTGTACTAATGTTCGTGTATTTTGTGTAGTTAATTTTTGGGTGTGGCAGTTCTTACGGCAGCAAGTGTTCAATTTTGTGTTGGTGGAATCAGCTTATGTTATGTGCACATGTACTTGGATGTGCTATAAATGTAATGTGGCTGTTGTAGTGAGCACTGGCTACATCTCCAGTAGTTCGCTGCTCGTGTCTTTGGTGACGGCACTGGGAGTCATGCTCATCTTGCTCGGGGTGTGTCTGGTGGTGGTGTGCCGTCGTCGTCGTCGCCCCTGGCACCACCGCTCTTCCGCCTCTGCATCATCGCAACGCTCACGCCCCTGTCCTGCTTCTGCCTCAGTGACTGCCGCTGGAGGTGGTGCAGTTGGCACCGTGCTGCATGACCCAGACCGTGTGGCGCTAATTGCCTGTGCTGATGGAGTCTTGCTAGGAGAGGTAATGTTCTTGAGTGCAGCATAGGCTATGTTTGCAGGTAGTAAGGACACTCACTTACCCCTGTCCTTCCCTTATACAGAGTTTTAGGTTATACTATAATGGTACACTTAGTAACACTAGACAAGTACACCTGTTACTTGTAACTAAAGAAATCTTCATATTACAGTATTCCTTTCATAGTTAACAAAATGGGATGATGCTGGTACTTTGTGTAGTCAAATATTGTAATCCTGTGATTCCACCCTATTAGATAAATTAATGTGGTGGTAGGCGAGGCAACAATACAGGGGTTAAAGAAATTGCAAAAGATGGAGGAAAGTGAGAATGACCAGTGACATCCTCATCTACTTTTAGAACACTTAAGATACTGCCTGAAGTCTGCCACAAACATGTGTGTTTTTTATTTTACTATTCTCAGAAACTGTTTTAAAATATTTTTAAGAATACTTGTTCATTTTACCGTATTTGCCGGCATATAGGACGACCCCGCATATAAGACGAGTCATGGTTTTGAAAGTACAAAATCTTGAAGAAAAGTAAATTATTAACTTTGAAATTCCCGACAGAAAAATATTTTTTTCCTAAGGCCAGAAACATTAAGAACTTAAAGTATTTTATAATGCATTTATTACCATTATATAAACATCATAGGAGACACACAAACAAATAACGTTAGCTACTACTGCTCTCTGGGCACCCAAGAGCCTAGAAAATGCACGGTGGCAGCGGCACACGTGCCGGGCATTGTCAATTGCCGGCAGCCGTGCGCGACTTGGCAATTTCTGACTGAGGCGCGCCCCGCACTACATGGCAACACCGGGTTACAATAGCTGCTTGCAAGGTCATCGCATTCCTGTGCGCTGTTGTCTGCCAGCCTAGCACTTGACAGTAGATACGTGAATGTGTGGTACGGTATTTTGATCCTCCTTTTCTCTGTCCGAGATTTGTGGGCTGTCTAGACAAAGGATCTAGGCACGCGCTCCAGCTGCATCGATCGCCGCTTCACTGCGAGGTATACGTGTCCTCCTGTTATGAATCTCGCTCATCAAAATTTTGTACCGTAAATTTTATTCAAAAAATTGGGGCACTTGTTTTTATTTGTGACGAAAAACGCAATTCCTTGAAACGTTATACAACTTCACAGCTTACAGCTTAACTTTCAAACTATTTTTAAGTTACCAAAAATTTTTGCACCTTTATATAAGACAAGTATCAATTTTTGAAGGCCGAAAATATGTAAAAATAGTTGTTTTTTATGCCGGCAAATACTGTATATTCATCTACTGCATGAATTGCAGATTAATTCTTCTACTTATACAGTCAATGTGTCACTAGAGAAAAATAATTACCTGCAATGTAAGTTCTTTTGAAAATCTTTTGTTTATTTTTATTTTTTTATTTTTTTCCAGTTTATTTGTTGCATTTGAAGCAGTTCATTTTACTCTGCAAGTATCATATAGTCATATTTATTGTTTTGCAACAGACAGACAAGGAAAACTTCACACAATTTTTACGTATGTATGTATTCACTTTCCATTCTTGTTTCATTTGCAGTCTCACAAACACGAACTTGAACTTCCAGACAGTTGAACCCTGAGTGTTTTCCATTCTAGTAGAAACCGTTCACAAGACCCTGTATTGTGAGAATTGAAAATTTGATGGGTAAAGCGAAATGCTTATTTGTTATGTCACCCTCTACTCTGTTAAGAGGTTGCCCTCAGGAAGGTAATGCTGTTGACCTGGCTAGTTGGCATGAGACTGGGTGTTCCTTGAGGTGTAGTAGTACCATGTAACTCAGGAGAGTGGCGTTGGGGGGCGAAGCTCACAATGATATTTCCTTTAGTAGTAATGGGGAAAATTTCTTATATAATAGAGGTAGGCAGATAGGCTCCACTTACCTATAATAGCTCCTTGAGTAAGCTGCATTTCTTCTTGTTTATCGGTGTTGGTCGCTTGGGCTTGTGTTGGGCCTCTGGCTTTAACTGCTGGACCCTCAGGTGCGGGGTACGTACGGGTCTAGGTGGCGACTTAATGGTGCTGATAAGAGGGTTTGACAGCTTCTCAATATCTCGAAGGATCTGGCTGAAGTTCCACCTGTCACACTTAGGCAGTCTTTTTCGGCGCCCTTCACCTTGTATTGGTGGCAATTGGTAGAGAGAGAAGGCCTGCGACCAGGCACTTTCTGAGGTAGGGGAATTACTCCAGCTGGTGTTGAGACACTGGATGGGCAAGTTTGCTGACACAAGTGTGCGGCCGGAGCTTTTTATGAGTCAGGGAACTCCCTCTCCTCTGATGAGATATTGATTTCTGGAATAGAGTTGTCCGACATGAGTTTCCAGAATAAGACCAGAGATTGACATTAACGGATATTTACGGTATACTGAAATCACAAGTCTTGCACATTACACTGTCGCTGTACACACGTTTCTCTATGTACACAGTCACAATAACAAGTTATTTAACGACTGTTGACTGTATGGTCGTTACGAACTGGAGTCTCGCGAACCAGATTTAATATGGCAGCCTTCTGTTTCTGCCAGAAAGCTAGAGCGATACGGTCCGTTCTCTTTCACTTGCATGGCTAGGGCGCTACGATCGTTCCAGAGCACGTCAGGCATCAAAGGTAGAGGGCAGGAGTTTTGTGTTTTGGTTCCATATCTCAGGGAACAACCGTTGTTGGGTTAAGTAGTGCGCGGCTTCGGTTTCCTATTTCAGGAAACAACCCTTGTTGGTGTACGTAGTACAGGGCTTCAGTTGCCTATTTCAGGAAACAACCCTTTTGAATAGATTCAGTTTCTTGGACGTACTCCATTGCAATGGAGTACGTCCAAGAAACTGAATCTAGTCATGAACTCTCATTGCACAGTTCTTTCAAAGATCAAACTCTTTTGAGGTATGGGGAAGGTCGTAAGATTGCTCGGGAGGATCGCGAGCCCTAGACTGGTGATCTAGCTATAGGCCATTCGGAATAAAGTGAGCACTAAAGATTTAACCTTTGAAAAATAAATCACTAGCCGTTACTGCATATAAGCCAACATTAACAACAGTTACATTATTGTTTGTATGGTTGGTAGCGAATAACTGCATGTAGTCCCGTGTATTTTCTTATTTGAATACAGCATTAGTGAAACAACATCAATTGCAAACGACCTCTCTGTATTTAATATACTTTAAAATATTTATTTAAGTTCTTACTGACATAATTGCTGACTGTATAGATTAAATTAATTAGCGGCAGCACAATGCAACGCAACCGAATCGATTATCGTTGGCACATGCCGCTAGTGCTTCGCGCCACAGAGGTAGTTTGAAATTTCACCGACAGATGGCATCAGAGTTAGGTTTTCGCCGCTTGGAGGCGAATTGCGTCATTCAGTTTGTTTGTCCGTTATGTAATGAATATGGGTTTCTGATAAACACATATAAAAGTATTAGAAGTGACTCTGTTCATGAATATCATTGATAAATTATGTGAAGTCATTAGTAATGTAAGTTGTTATGTTTTATGATCGCCAGCCTGAGTATCTGGAAATAGAAAAAGCATTTTTTTCCCCCTGTTTCAAACGTTAAGAAAATACGTTATTTACTGTTTCTCTTTACGTGTGTCGTCGTCGTTCATTGCAGTATGCTGAACGGAACTTGAATTCTTGAGTTGCGTGTGTCATGTGTGTTTTTAGTGGCGGTTTTAATTTTAAAAGTTCGAATATACTGTGCATGCATTTACGAGATTCGTAACGGTAAAAGCGCCGTAAGAGTAGACGCAGAGAAACCAGTGTTATAAGACGTTTACTCGCAGGTATTTATAACTAAGATTATTACTGAGTATGGCACATATTCAACACCCGTGCATTTAATGAGTACATATTGTAGCTAAAATTTATCGGAGCACTGTAACGTAAATGTAAACATTGTACAAGCTTATATAAATAAAAGCACGTGGCAGTGTTGATGTTTCCATGTAGCGGAAAGATATAAACTGGCAGAAAATAGAAATTAATCAGGGCTTTTTCGAGTGCTCACTTTATTCCCAATCACCTATAGGCGAGTGCCTGCCTTATATACCCCTGAGGGGGCTTAAGAGTACAGTTAGCAAGTGGTAGGGATGGCCGCGCTGAGTAGTGTGACGTGTACAGCCACTTCCCCATCCTGTTTAAATATTTATAAAGTGTTTTTATTTTCTTATTTAAATTTATATTTAAATCTTTCTTAACAAGCTATATGCCATTTTCAGGGCGAGAGGTGTCCGGTGTGATGCAACAGAATTCAATAACCTAGTAATTGGGGACATGTTAATTTAAATTCACCTTTTCAAAATTCAATATAAATATAGTCAAGGAATTTTAAAGTAGAGTCATTTGATTATTTTCCTGGCTTGTTTGGTTTCAAATTGACCACAGTAAAATTTTAATTATTTTTGTTGATATAACCTTTTCTTGTATTTTGACTAATTTTTGAGTTTTGGCAATTTTAGCTTATTATTAAATTTTCCCTGGTGAAGTGAGTAACTTCAGGTGTTGCAAGCTTCTCCAGGCTGTAGGATTTCTGGCGCCGACGTTGTGGTTGATCACTTGCTTCATGGAATTCTCTCCATGACGTAGGTTATTGACGCACGTAGGTCAGCCATCAC
>PNEQ01081249.1:0-22264 GCA_003012365.1 Medauroidea extradentata
GATTCTGAGGGTGTTGTCTCTGGGGCTACCTCACTAGTGCTTGTCGCTGGTTTCTCCCGTGAGAAATGAAGTAAGGTATGATGGCGTGCACCACAAGCACGACAACATGTCTGAGAGGAGCACTGCTTAGACTGGTGTGAGCTGCGTAAACAGTTTAGGCACAAGTGTTTAGTTTTCACTATTTGGTAACGATCCTGGGACGACAAGCTGAAGAATGTGGGGCACCTGAATACATCATGATCATCGTTACACATGGCACACCGTGCAACATTGTGAGTAACTACATTTCCAACAAATGATGAAGGATGACTTGAACGACTGGCAAGTTTTGAAGGCACTGACCTTGTTTTAGTGGGAACCTTTGTTGGTGCGTTCACTGATATTGATGTGGTTGACCGATGGTAGCCCTCCAAAAAGTTCAGAAATTGGTTGAGAGTAGGCATGTCAGCTTCTGACTCGGTGACCTTAAGCTCCCAATGATGTCGCAGTTGGGCATCCAATTTCCCTTCTACAATGTGAAGCAATAAGGGTTCCCACTGTTTGACATTTACGTCCAATACATCTAGAGCTGCGACATGTTCGTTCAAGGTGGACAGTAACGTAGCAATTGACGTCGGCGATTCGAGGGACACATTCGGAAATTTGACTATTGCTTCTATATGTATTGAAACCACCAGCCTCTTGTTGTTAAATCGTTTGCCTAACAAGTCCCACGCAACAGCATAGTTTTGATCAGAGAGAGGCAATTATTGAACCACTGACAGTGCCTCAGATGACAAAGAGGCCTTTAAATAAGACAAACGTTCTACATTTGTGAGGTTAAGGTTATCACCAACTAATGCAGCGAATAAGTTCGAAAAACTGATCCGTTCAATAGGATTGCCGTCGTATTGAGTAAGATTGATGGTAGGTAAGCGTGGAGTAGTGGTCGACGTTCCTGGTGATTTACCCTGAGAGGCTGCAACCTTCAAATCTTGTTCCAATGCGTCCCGAACAGCAATCACTTCGAAATACTCGTCATCAAACGTGTTGAGGCGCAAGAGATGCTGCACTGTGTCAAAGGTTTGATGCTTCTTGTGAGCAAGAGCGTACTTCAGGTGATCCACCTCATAACCTTGACGCACTTGATTTAAATCACGACACGTAGCTATGAACACTGATTTCTTCGTTATGTCTGTTACCACAATTTTTGCCAAGTCTGTGGCACGGTGCAAATGATTTTCTGCGCGCTCGAAATGTAGCACAAGCGCATCAACTGAGTCCGCCATAATGCCGGTACCGGTTGGTATGGCTGTGCTGTTTCAAAACAAAACCCTCGATAGGCAATTCATTCGACTGTCGCGTCGTAATCAACGAACAATGGCCACGAGACAAAGGAAGGAAAATAATGTTTATAATGCTAACCAATAGCTTATGCTCTCACAACAGTTTTTAATATTCCACACGTGATATGTTTACAAGCAACGAAATTACGCGCTGCGAGCTGGCGCATGGGCGTGATGGTATGCGAAGCGTAGTTTAAAACGTGATGTAGAATACCGGAGCAAATACGCACGAAAGGCATTGAAGCGAAAGGCTTTCGTTTCGTAGTTGATCCGGCCCGGAGGACCAAATGTTTTGTCGATGCAAAAGTTTATACCTAGCTACCGAATAGCGAACCTGTTGCCGGCCGCCATGTTGTACCGAGACTGTCTTTTTTTTTTTAGTACACATCAGTTGGCGCCAAATTCAAACTGTTATTGCGTCCCAACAGTATTATCACTATAGTACTCTATATACATCCCAAACAACCATCCTGCTCAGGTGAGTATGCTCCTTTATGAAAATGATTTGAAATATGCTGCAATACTTAATTCTTGTAGCGTGTAGCATGTTTAACACGTCACTTGGTACATATACTTTGTGACATGCCCATGTGGTCACCACCACAATTACAGTAATTATATTTAATAGCCATAAGTGTTGCTCAGCTGTCATACATCCCAAATGTACTGTAACTATGTCTTGAGATCACTCTATCTGCTCACCATTATGTCTTTGTGGAAGCGAGCAGGTGCAAGGCGTGTCTGGGGCTTCTCCTCCCCTTCCCCGCTCCACACTCAAGCCACCCCTCTGACTGTAGGACAGGTGGGGAGGGCAGCCAACCAATAGTTAGTGAGATATAACTGTAAAATAGTTATTTATTAGCTAAGAAATAAGGAATGTGAACGAGGAAGACATCATTATGTGTACTTGTGTGTATATAGCCAAGAGAAATGATGTACTTATTTAATAAATACGGCTCTAGCAAGGAGGAGTTGTAGTCGAGGGGTGTGGCCATCGGTTGAACGCTGGCCCCTGATTGGCCCGAATTGAACCCAAGCTCGCAAAGTGAGTGGCGGGGATTTTGGCACCAAACAGAAGTCAATCAAGGCAGCAGTAACAGTTTGAGGATAGATGTCGGCGAACCACGAAGATGGTATAGCAGAGTACGACCGTCAGGCATCGAGTTAGGCGTCGGGATGCTAGAGAGCTGTGAATAACGGTGGGCCAAAGTGCCATCGTAGACGGAATGTCGTATTAAGATTTCGTCGAGCCATGGAGTGCAGTGAGCTGGAGGGCCATTATTGTGGTTTTGGGCATCAGATGCCATTCAGTAAAGTATCGTCCAGTTACAAAGCTCGGCAGACCAAGATGCCTACGAGTATTGTTTGTAGAGATATTCTAAAAAGCTGCAGTTAGTATATCAGGTAGTCGTCGGGTCTCCAGTCACGTGACTTTAAATACTATACAAATTCTTAAGAGTAATACCGATAAATCTGACGCAATAACAGTCCGTCACGAGAGGACGACGACTACGTGCTACCCGAGAAAAGAACTTCCCAGCTTTCTCATTATTGTGCCCAAGCAGTCAGAACTTTAACTAACTATCCAATAAACCATTCTTTATAAATATGCAGCACCCATCACAACTTACCTGCCTTTTGATAGGAAGTTGTGTAGTTCTTGAGTTATCCCTTATACATAGGAGTTAAGAATACAGAGTTAATAGAACTGTGTGTGCGTGACATGAAATGCTCGGGTGCTGCAGGTTCCGCATAGCCGCTGTTTACTCGAACAACGACAACAAGTTGGGTCTGAACTCAGCCAGGTTCCACCTTCACCGTGGCTCTCACCTCAAGAATGCTCCCAAGCTGATCAGGACGGAGGCTGTCAGCCCGACTGCTATACAGATCTTCTGGGAGGTGAGTGCTTGCAGCCAAGTTTCTCACCAACCTCGTCTTCCTAGTGTCACACAACACTGTTTATTGCCATTCTTCTTTATTAAATGTAACTGTGTGTGGAGTGCAGGAAGTTTTCAAAACATTTAGGAACCATTTTTTAAAGGTATCTTCTAAGACGTTCATATATTTTATGTACCTACTCTTTAAACTATTGGTGCAAAGGTTTTATGTAATTTTAGAGTAATTCTGGTATTACATTTTATCCCAAAAATGTATTACAGTAAGTGCTCGATTCACACCGTGGTTAGGTTTCTGAAAACAGCGATGCAAATTATGATGACTTAAATTAAGTCAGGCAAGCCCCACCCACAGTCTATAGCCAGACCTTCTTAGAACATAAGAATGTTAACTCTTGCGCGTATGAATAGATTAATGAAATTGTGCAAGAATGGTTTAACAATTATTCTGAATCAGTAGGTATTTAAATTGAAAAACGGATACTCAAAACATTAGCGACATTAATCCAAAACGACGTAAAGCGGTGCACCGCTCCACCCTACTGGCTCCCTTCTGCCTTAGGGGACTCCGCCTGCCAGAAGGACCGGCGCGTACCTCGTACAAGATCTCTTACACCAGGCAGAACATACTCTTAAACTACTCACTTGCAAGTCAGGAGGATAGGGGTTAAGCTCACTACTCACAACTGTTATTGACAATACCCTTTTACAACACAACATTTATTCTTGTATTTACATGAGCAAATTCGATTACAACTTAAAGGGGATCTTACCCCTAAAACCATTAAAAAAGCTCACACATAACCTCAGAAAGGTATTTCACAGACTTATTGCAACCTCTAACCAAGGGCTTAAAACAGTGTGCACGCCACCACATTATACCAATATCCCATATCTTAGTATAATATTACAATCATACATTACCATTGCAAATGACAGATAAATCAAACATTACATAAGCTTGTATGTTACACCCCCCAACGTTGTCCTTAACATCTTGTCCAGGCATTTTTTGGGTATAACACTGGCAAAACTGTGAATCGTACAATAGTGTTAGTTCGACAGTAGTCATGTAGGAGAGAAGTAATGTGAATAAATGACTGGTTTTAACAACTGAACTATGTGAATTCCCTTACAAAGTACAAGAAGTAAAATAAATATTTGCTGTAAAGGGAACCAGAATAATTTCTTTCAAATGTAAGTTATATAAAGTGAAGTATGTTGAGAGCCAAGTCATGGCCGGTATGAATGTATGGTACATACTTGCTTTGATTGGTCGCAGTATCCAGCATCTTATGGCCCGGTGGACGGCTTCTACGTGTACTACCGTGCGACAAGCAGTGCGGGCCACTACGTGAAGGCAACTGTCGAGGGTCAGGACACACGCTCTTATAACATCACGTATCTGCTGCCAGACACTGCCTATGACATCAAGATACAGAGCTTCACAGTCGGTGGAGCTTCTGACTTCAGTGCCATCCTCACACATAAGACATTGAGTGAGTTCAGTTTGACTGCGACACAGTCGTTGTTTACTACAGTATAGTCCTGCTGTAAGGAGGTGTCGTTGTCTAATGTAAGGTGTAATCCGTGGTATAGCAGCGTCGTCACTTTTACACAATTGGCTGATTTTGTCCTCAAAACCCAAGTATTCCCTTAAAGTTACGTTTAAATTGTATTGAAAACCTGTTTAATGGGAAAAACTACAGTAGTTACATCTATTAAATATTGTTTTATTTGAGCAGGTTAACTTATGTGTACAGATATGCTTATTAATAGTCTGTGTCAAAGTGTATGGAAAGTGTTTCTGCATCACGTAAGTTAAGTACGGCACCCAGGGACATGGCTCTGTGGCTACTGCATCATACAATCGCCTTCAGTGAAGTAATACAGCTAGTGTTTTTAATTTATACGTTTTAATTAATGAAATCAAAACAGTATTAAACAATATCTTTGCTATTAACATGCTAACACACCTCGCCATCCTCTGTCATAGACAGACTACTATTACTTACGGCAGACCCAGGTTTAGGTGGTTTTGACATTTACTCTCATCCTAAATTAAGTAACATGTTTATAAGGTAACTAGATAACTCCCAGTTAAAATAATTATCAAAAAGTTTTTAAAATAGTGTGAATTATAAATTAGATCAATTTTTGGAATAAAAACTGCTTTCAAATTTTGGTATGTTTTGTTTCATTAACACTTCATTTATGTAATGTTGCCACACATTGCACGTATTTACTCTAATAAACTACTGTACATACAATTTTCCAGGATATTATTGTTGAAAGTATGTAGTCCAGGGGTTGATTAAACATTCTTGGCCACAAGACAGTACACGCATCTGATTTCGTACAAAAAACTTCTTAGGTTGTTAGTAATCCTACTTCATTTGATCTCCAGTTACATATTTCTACTAAAATCACAATTTTACATGGAATATATTTGCAATTTTTTAATGGTTCCTCAAAAAGACCTCATGTTCGGGATAGAATGATATGTATTTTTAATTTTTTTATTTTGTGAAAATTTTAACAATATGATGTATTGCAAGAGCAAAATATTGTGCTATGAACTTAGGGAATGTTTATAGATGACAGTTGAATTTCCAGATTTCTTTTTGTGAGCCTGTTTTTGTATTAATAATGGATTTTGTGTATTGAAGAAGATACTGTGTGTGACATTAATGTGTTCTTATTTACGAAAAGTGACTTTAAAGTCAATATGGTAGAGACAAGAAGAGTATTATCACTATTTTCCCTTGACACCACATGAAAATGCATGGTAATAAAATGTAGTGCACTGAAAACCACTATGACTTACAGTATTTCCACTCGCATGTCGAAAGTTCACCAGGGCAACAGTTTGACCCATTAGTGGATTTTCTTGAATGACATTCACTTCAATAGCGTGGAAAATCTGGTGCGTATTGCTCACATCAGAATTGGGCTCCATTTTGGATATTAGAGGGTATATATAAGTGATGAGCCGATATGGGAAAACTGATTACGATTATGTACTGAATGCATAAAAAAAATTGCAACCGATTATATACTTAACCGATTAATAATATTGATGTATACTACCAGTTACCTATTATTACGCATACATACACAAATTTTAAAAGGAACAATAATAAATGTGATGTTACAGATAAATATGGACTAGTAACTTATTTATCTTATATCATTTAATACCAAACACTAGAAATGCAGCTTGTTTATCCGCCATATTTGATCTGAAGTAATGGCAAAACACTGAACGGTTATATGTAAAGTTCCACAAAGAAATTCTGAAACATTCGTAAATGTATGTATTAAAATCTGATAAAATGTGCTAAATAATTTCGCAAAAAAAAAATTCATTAGTACGTTTACTAAAGTGGAATTACTTTCATATTAAAGGTATTTCTTTTATCTGTTTTTTATTCACTGTTATGTTTTACATTAAAACATTTGCCCTCATAGGCGTAATTTGAGCAATTTTATTAGGGTGGCAAGGATTACTATGTTTAAAAGATTAAAAAAAAAAAAAAAAGGAGGGGGGTGGGTGGAAATCAAACAGTTTCCATCAAAATTATGTATACACTTTTGTATTAATTATTTTATACCATTAGCTAAATTTAAAAAAAAATACGGTGTATTAGTAAATGTGTATTCCGAAGCTAACAAAGAGAATTTTGTGTTCTCTATCAACAAAATTTTGGGGTGGCAACTGCCTCATCTTGCCACCCCCGAATTACGGCTATGTTTGCCCTAGCCTATAGCGTATTGCTCCTTTTGTTATATTTTGTTACATTTTTGTGCACACATTCCTACACACGCTCATACACACAGATTTTGGTAATTATAGGTACAAAGAAAAGGGGTGTGTCGAGGATGATGAAACATATAGTGCTGATAAACATAAGGCCTGAATTTCCCATTATTGTGTATGACACATGCAAACATAGCAATGTTGCAACACTGTTACCGCTGTCTGTATCAGGCATGCATGATGGTGGTCCAGCACATTTCCATGTGTTCAGGAACACGTCACACGTATGTTGAACAACAAATGTATCGGTCATGGCTTGCCAATACCATGGCCTCCCTGGCCCCCCGACTTGAACCCATTAGATTTTTTGTGTGTGGATATTTGAAAGCTTTGGTGTATGCCAGTCTTGCTGATAAGTGTCCACGAACTACAGGAACACATTGGGGATGATTGCCACTGCATTTTCAATACACCTGGTGTTACGGGTCCTTCGCTCGTCTCTACGTCGTGGTGTTGTTATTTATAGATGTCCCTGTTCGGGGACGCCAGAATGTGATGGTGCTGCTACGTCTACTAGTACGTCTGGTACGTCTCCACGTTGTTGTTAGGTATCTAGATGTCCCTGTTCGGGCGCCAGAATGTAACGGGTCCTTCGCTCGTCTCTACGTCGTGGTGTTGTTATTTATAGATGTCCCTGTTCGGGGACGCAAGAATGTAACGGGTCCTTCGCTCGTCTACGTCGCCGTGTTGTTATTTATATAGAAGCTTATTTTGGAGGTTATGATGTCCCTGTTTGGGGCGGCAGAATGTAATGGGGCTGCTACTTCTCGCTGTCACATGCTGTTGTTTATATATATTTTGGAGGTTAAGTATTTCAAACGGTGTCCGCTCAGAGAGAAAACATTTAAGTGGGCATATATAAAAAAAAGAAGAAAAAAAGTTTCAGTTTAGTTTTTTTTCTATTTAATGGTTCACTTGTACATTGAACACTCACTGCTTAACCACTTAAACTCATTTCAGTAACCTTTTCAACTTCGAAACGTAAACATAAAAGGGTGATGCAAGTGCTCAACTTGACGTAGTCTAGAGTGTTCGCCCAGGCAAATACTACTTAGATAACCTAACTAGCTAACGACAAATGATGAACAACAAAGCATCGCAGGCAATACCACCCACTTTACTCCCGAATTCGCCCTCTAGGCTTCACAACCCCTCTGCCCCGTCCAACACGTCCTCTCCCTGCCGCCATGACGCCCCAACTAATTCACAAAAAACTTAGCCGGCCATCTCCCGGCGACCAGTCACGATCTCCGATGAAACACAACTCTTACTGATTAACAAACTCAGACAAACAAAAACTTAGCCGGCCATCTCCCGGCGACCGGTCACGAGCTCCGATGGATCACAACTGAACTTCCTGGGCGAACACCCGGACTTACTCGGCCGAGCGGCGGAGGGATACATCAGGATCCAACGTGCCTAAAAAGCTGGTTAATTGACGTTTCTAACCTAAAAATTGTACGTAACATAGATACTGAAAAATTTACAAAGCATTTTACTCCATACTACCAGCTAAATATTCATTAGTTTATTAATTGGGATGTGCAGTGTCCTCAATCTGTCACGGATCACCACCTTTTTAGTGTTGTTGCACACGACACTACCACCCACGTTGGTCGAGAAACGCCCTGCAGAGTCCCCGCATTCCAGCACGTCCCTGTTCGTGCCTCCAAGCGAGCGAACTCTGACCTGCCTGCCAGATAAATCTATCTAAGCACTGGCTAGCTCCGAGCTTATTTGAAATTGTAAAAGCCAGCACTTCTCTGTACGTGCTTCCAAGCAAGAGAACTACGACTAGCCTGCCACATAAATCCTATTCCAGACGAAGCAAGCTAATTAGCCTCTCGAAATTTCAAAAAATCTAAACGAGGCAAAATATAAGAAAAGTTTACTTAGAAAAGTTGCTTGAAATTAAATTAGCTTTAAAATGAGTCCAAACACGATAGAAATCCAATAAAATTGACACGTAAAATTCTATACTTTTCTCTTGCTTTAAAGTTAAATTTAAAATTAAAAAGAAAATTTTAATGTAAATTTCTCTACTCGCATCCCCAATTAATATGTTGGATCCCGCCGTATACATCCTTATACCTGGTTAATTTGGCCTACTTAATTTGTTATTACAAACAAAGAAAAAAAAACATTTTACGACAAAAAAAATTGAAATTACTGTATGATAAGAGGCCAAGTAAGTGCTACGTGCCAGTGCACGTCACACTGGAATATTTGAACGTGTACGAGCATCAATATGAAGATGTGCCATTGGTTTGCAGACCTATGTTTATAGCATTATTTGTTTGTTTCATCATCCTCAACACATCTTTTTCGTTTATATCTATAATTACCAAACATCCTACATAATGTATGTATATTGTACGTATATCAGCTCAGTTACGTAATGCAGTACAGTACAGTGTGAACGTAACTAACTGTGTGTGCAGGCAGCCCGACGGAGCGCCCCCAGGTGGTGTTGGCGGCAGGCAGTGCAGAGCCCCAGTCCAGCAGTCAGTTGTTCGTGGTCGTGGGTGCAGCATGCGGGGGATTGCTGCTGCTCACAGTAGTGTTCCTACTGGCTGTGTTCCTGCGCCGCCGCAGGGCTGCGCACACCCAGCAGTCTGCAGGTAATGTCCCCACCACCCCTCACCATGCATGTTTCCTTAGAACCTTGCATGGCCACCAGCTTGGATGCTTGAATGGAACATTTAGTCGACCAGCTAACTATCTCTTGGAAGGTGTAGTAATTAGTCATGTGCAATTTTCTACGAAGTGTGTGCTGTTTTGACCAGACTGTGTTGATGCATTTCTGATGAAGATATTTATTATTTGTATTCATTTTTTGGTATATGTATTGTAAAAATATATGGAAAAGTTTTTTTAAGAGCTTGAAAGTTGTGAAACCACTCTATCATGTATGTTATTGTCTCAGTGAAGTAGACTTGTTTTGTACAGTGCACGACCTCTGACCGATGTACTCGTTGTTGCAGAAAATGACAGTCAGCACGATAAACTGGGTGAGTCAGCTACAGCAATAACGTCAGCTAATGCATTCGCCACAGTTTTGCTAAATGGCTCGGTGCCTGTTAACGGCTATCAGCAGAGTAACAAAATGAACATCACCACTAACCCTCTAGCCGACCCGGACCACAACAAGGTATGACATGCTTGGCTTACTTTATAGCACAGCTTTGCCTCTAAAAGTATTTGCTTGTATTCTTAAGTGCAACTTAAAAATAGTTTTCTAATAGCATTATGTTGTAGTTTTATGGATTGGAAAGTGACTGTAGCTTTGTGTTGATTAGTGTAACAGATAATAGTGGCTAGTGCTATTACAGCAGATTGATGTGGGTTCAATCTACTATAGTAATGTGAAAAATGAAACGCAAGGGTTAAGTTCTTCAACCCACTATGTTACGGTATTCAATTTTTTGTAAGTGGATTGTATGTACTGTACTTGAATGCAATTCAAAAGGAACTAATATTTTATACAGTGTGGTGTTTAGAAGCAACTAGTATGTTCGTAGAACATATTTTCAAGACAGTAAATTCTTTGGTTTAAGCTAATTATGTAACTAACAAAATGTTTGTTAGTTGACAGTAGCTGCTGGCACCAGACTTGCCTCTCAATGGATACTCATTAAAGGTTTAAAGTGTACTCATTCTGGTAATGGGGCCTCTGAAGAGTCCTGCGTCATTATTCTTCATTGCTACCTCCCAGTGCAGGGAGTGGGTAGTTTGCGCACCTGTTGCCGACCTTGGATGTGGTAGCAGTTCCTCAGCCCTCCTCTTTTGAATTGAACCCTGATACATTACACGTTACAAACCATGGTAGGTGTAGAACCCACCACCGATAGTTAATAAGGCAGACATTTGAAAGTTGCATCGCCAGTGCAGGGACAGTGCAATGAGCTCAAAGTTACCAAAGCAAATGAATCTGACGAGCCAATCGATTGTTTTTGATCCAATAAAAGCATCCCTTCCATTTCTGATCGGGACTCTGTACGTATTGTGACGTGGACTCTCTAACGGGAATGCTATCGAGTTGTTGTTTGTTGTAACGGTGTGATGCCCCTGTTCTCGGCGACAGATGTAACGGGGACTCCGATTTACCAGGAGGGTATAGATGTCGATAACGATGTCCTTGTTGGCGGCGACTACTTCACAGATTAGACTTTTATTTTTTATTTTAATTTTGTACACGCCCGGATAGCCTGAGGTGTTCACCTAAGGGGTTTACGTAGAGAAAAAAAAGACAAAAATATTTATAAACTTTTGGTCTCTTTCAAATGACATTACACCAGACGTGCATGGCACAGTATTTGTCAACGTACTCAAATTCCTTTCAGTGACTTTATCTACTTATACCGGTCCCCGAATTCACAACGTCAGGAATGTTCGTCCAGGTCTTTCATCGGTTGTGATCTGCCGCAGCTTGCTCCAGAAAGGAAAACGACCTAAAATATGGTATACAAATAACTACTTTCCCAGACGAAGTCGTAAAACCGCTTTATTCCCATGTGCAGCTGTTTCGTGCACCTACGTACATGAGTCTTGCTACGCTCAATAAACAAAGCAAAAACAAAAAGAAGCTAGTGATGTCAATACTGCCCACTTTACTGGCGAATCCGTCCTCTAGGCTTCACAGCCCCTCTCCCACATCTAATACATCCTCTTCCTCCCGCCATGACGCCCCAACTAATCAAACACTCAGCCGGCCATCTTTGTGCAATCGAGCCCAAGCTCCGACATATCATGACTAACTTTACTGGGCGGACACCCGGACTTGCTCAGCCGAGCCGCGGAGTGATACATCAGGATCCAACTTGTTAAAAAACTGGTCAGTTGACATTTGTTGTGGAAGAAAAGTATGTAACATAGTTACTGACAAATTTGCAAAGCATTTTATTATACAATACCAGCTAAATATTCATTAGTTTATTAATTGGGGATATGCTGCATCATCAATCTGTCGCGGATCACCACCTTTTTCAAGTTCTGTTGCACACGACACTACCACCCACGTCGAAGACCTAATGACATGCTACCTTCGCCGCAATCGCAATCCAGCACATCTCTCTATGTGCCTCCAAGCGAGTGAACTCTTTAAAAAAAAAATTGAAATGACTATATGATAAGAGGCCAAGCAAGTACTATGTGCTAGTGCACTTCACAGTATTAGCTCTAGAATTACCACAGTTATCAAAGTCTTGTGGTAAAATTTAAGGAACCATAACTAATTTAATGAGTCATTTGCAGTTTCACCTAAATTTGGCATGCATTGAGGCACTATGGCTTAATCTTTGAGACAAGCAAATTACTTCTGGCAGGATCAACCAGGGAGTTGCTTCTACATTATCCCTTCCACCCCACACGTGAGGGAAGGGTTCACGACTCTTCACCCAGGCAGGCTTGGACCGCTTCGTCTGTCCACGTGCTTGAGGGTGTGCTGGGTCACTCACTCAAGTACTATCTAACTGCTTCCTTGCAAACTGCAGAGCAACTCGAATGCACTAGGTTTATATTTTTGCTCTGATAGAAGTGAGTGGATTGCACAGTATGATCGGTCCTTACAAATGGACCCCAGCCTTCCTCGTTTACCGAGTGAGGTCCGAAGACCCATGGGTTGCTGCAGTGCGAGCTGTTGTGTTTTCGGATGACACTTCATCCCGTGCTTTGTCATATCAGTGCATCTGCGAATTTGCATAAGTTAACACCGTAAATAACTTGGCACCTACCTGTATAGCAAAAAACTGTCAAATAGTCGGCTAGTTTTGTCACGTGCTTCAATAATCTGTATGATGCTCCTGGTTGTAAACAAACGTTTGGATATTCCTGACTTATAGAAATACTGTACTACCTTGAAAAGCTAGAGTAGGAATCTTCTAATGATTAAAATATATCTGGACTAATTTCTTCTTAATTATATGCCAGATTTTATGTATTTATAAGTTTATTGCAAGCTAACATACTAGAAAACGATTGAGTATTTTTAAGATACATAAATGTTTCTAAACAACAATATTCCAACATGGCTTGTTGGGCCCCACCTTAACTCTTTTGCTGCTGAGTAAGTAATGTTAACTATGCCCAGGCAGTGTAAAAAATTAACAAAACTTATTTTCATGAAATTTAAGAGTATATTTTTGGTTTTATTCTAACACAAAAACCATGTGCAGTGTTTACAGTATTACGAAATTCCATATTCAACATACCCGTAAGATGCACGACATGCAGAACCGTTATAGTTTATGAACTATTGTAACGAGAATTCCGAACAGATCCACACTAGAACTATCGAACAAGCAAGGAGCTATATACGCTCCTTATACACCACTTACCGCGTCGCCATCTTGAGTAGAACTGCTTCTCAGTAGCAGAGGGGCAGGAGGAACTCCTTCCGGCAGAAGGATACAGACGCACAATATAGTTCCACCATGCTTGGTAACTATGAGTAAGGTTACCAAACATACCACCCACCGAGACCAGCTCAATTTGGTCTCAGGAAATTGCACAAAAAAAGAGAGAAAAAAAAACAAGGTGAAAGAGTATCTTGAAACAGTAACTATTTACACTCTGTACTGGATACACTACTGGAAGGGCAGACGGTACAATTTATGGACCGGTCGGCACAGTAGTCCTCTTGACGTGCGTACTTGAGCCACTCTGACCACTCCATCTTCTCCAGGGTAAACCTTCACCACTCTCGCCAAGCACCAGCCCAATGGTGGCACCCGCTCCTCCCCAACGAGCACCAATTCATCGACGGAGAGGTCTGCTTGGTTGGTGTGCCACTTTCCACGAGGTTGTAGGTGGTGTAGATACTCTCTATACCAACGTCTCCACAGTTGGTTTGAGAGTGCACTCACGAGCTTCCATCTTCTAGAAAGACAGATAGGGGACTCACTGTCATCATCACCTGACTCTGGAACAGCTACAAGGGGGCGGCCAATAAGAAAGTGCCCAGGTGTGAGAGCCGTCAAGTCTGTTGGATCCGATGACGTAGGTGTTACAGGCCTAGAGTTTAGGACAGCCTCCACCTTTGTGCATAATGTGATTAGCTCCTCCAAGGTGAGAATCTGTTCTCCAATGACACGTAGAAGGTGATATTTTGCTGTCTTCACTGCGGCCTCCCACAGACCACCTTGATGAGGACTTGCAGGGGGAAGAAAATGAAAATTAATAGAATGACCTATAGAGAAGTTTTCGAGAAGAGGTGATTTGAAAAGTTCAGCAAAAGACTTCCGAAGCTGTCGGGCAGCACCTACAAAGTTTGTCCCACAATCAGAGTGTAGGTTAGTACACAGTCCTCTTCTTGACACAAATTGTGTTAACGCAGCAACAAAACTGTCAGCAGTGAGATCGGTTACAACTTCGATGTGAATGGCTTTGGTGACGAAGTAAATGAAGATTAACAGATAGGCCTTTTGAGTCGTGCAGCGACGTAACTTGTTGAGTCTGATGGTGAAGGGCCCAGCATAATCAACCCCAGTTCTTTCAAAGGCTCCAGCAGACGTAACTCTCCCAGCAGGCAATTCACCCATGAGGGGGGGGGGGGGTGTTCACAGGTCGACATCGGAAACACCTTATACATTTGAAAACTCTGGACCTAACAAGGGATCGGGCTGGCAAGATCCAGAACTTCAGGGCCAACAGAGACTGTAGTAATTGTGGTGCGGCATGTAAGTATTTAAGGTCATAATAATCTATCAAGACATGGACTGCTACATGATCTTTGGGAAGCAGAATGGGGTGTTTGACTGCAAAATTCAGGGTGGTGTTTGATAATCGACCGCCCACCCTGAGCACTCCATGGGAGTCCAGAAAAGGAGCCAAGCGTTGAATTCGGTTAGAGCAAAGTTGTCCTCCCTTCAGACGTACCAGTTCTTCATGCAGGTAAGTATGTTGAATTAACTTGCAAATGATAAGAACAGCTTCCTCCAATTCCTTGAAACTTAAGGAACGTGTGTTACATGGTTTTTTCCGAGTCCGATGGACGAAGCGCCTTACGTAGGCGATGACCCAAACCAACTTAGACCAGGTAGCAACTCGTTGAAAGACAGGGAGTTAAACAGGAACTTCACGAGTGTTAACCAGAGCCAGTTGAGAAGACTTTTGCTCTGGGAGATTGTCACTACTATCAGCTACCGTGGACTTTGGCCATTGTTCCTGGGGTTGACTTAGCCAACTGGGACCGTGCCACCAGAGTGGATGAGACAGAAGATCTGGAGGGAGAATGTCATGAGACGCACAGTCAGCCGGATTGTCTTGAGAAGCCACATGCTTCCACAACTGAAGGGGAACCCATTCTTGGATCTGGGAGATTCTATTGGCCACAAAGGTTTTCAACAAATAGGGGGGAGTTTAATCCAGGCCAGAGTAACACTAGAATCAGTCCAAGCATAAGTTGTAGTAATATGCAAATGCTGACTAAGGAATTTGTGACAATAGAAGAGAAATTTAGCCAGTAGATGAGCCCCACACAATTCTAGCCTAGGAAGAGATACTTGTTTCAAGGGTGCTACTCGTTCCTTGGCCATGACCAATTGCACACACGCCTTCCCTTCGCCATTCATACTCCTCAAATACACCACAGCAGCAAAGGCCCTCTCAGATGCATCGGAAAACCCGTGTAGTTCCACTCCGACAGCAATGACACGAATGAAGCGTGGGACACTGTTTCCAGATCAGTAAGGCCATCCATGAAGCGATTCCACCTAGTTTGAGTGGCTTGAGGTAAAGGATCATCCCAACCAAGTCCTTGTGTCCACAACCACTGCATCAGAACTTTGGCCCAGTCACTGGAATGAGCCAACCCATTGGATCATATATGCGTGCAATTTGTGACAGTACAAAGCGCTTGGTGGGACTACCCGACTGAATATTTATACGATATGAGAACAAGTCTTTTGATGGGTTCCAGTACAGACCAAGGATATTCACAACTGGTCCCGATGAGAAGTCCAGTACCCTTGGATCAAATGACATAGCACCTGTTATGACATCAACCACAAAGATGTGATTCTCAAGGGCATTGGCAGCTGACGGATACCTTTCACCTTCATCGGATGCCAGTTGGCGCAGTGTACAAATTGCTAAGAAGGGAGAAGGGGAAAGGCCATAGGTGATGGTATTAAGCTGGTATATTTCCAACGGTTGAGAAGGGTCTTCGCGCCAGAGAATGAGTTGGCATACCCGGTCAGTCTTACTGACCAACACTTGTCGGTACATTTGTTTAATATCGCAGGAGAAGACAACACTGTAAAGCCGAAATCTTAGGATTACATCATTAATGGAATTCTAGAGTTTAGGACCTGGAAGTAATATGTCATTTAATGAAATGCCATTTGATGTCTTTGCACTGCCATCGAAGACAACCCTCAATTTCGTTGTTGAACTAGGCAGTTTTAGGACCCCATGATGAGGGATGAAACACTCTGTAGGACGTCCTGTGTGTTCCTGTTTCAATGACTTACCCGAAGGGACATATGGTTCCATGTGGCCCTTTTGAATATAGTCAGCCATGAACTCTGTATACATGGTTTTCAGTTCAGGTTGTGCAGAGAGTTTCTTTTCGAGGGAACGGAATCGACGTTTAGCACTTTCATATGAGTCTCCCAACGGTTGGGACTGGAGCTTAAATGGAAGACAAACCTTGTATCGCCCTGTGTCTTCTCGTGAGTGAGTATCCATGAAATGATTTTCACAAAACTTATCTTCAGGAGGCCTTTGAGTGACATTAGGGGGTTCTTCAGTCTTCCAGAATTGCTTCAGGATGGCATCCAGTGAGTCATCCATGCCCACAAACATCGAGACTAGACTTGGCTGAGGTTCTGGTACAGTTTCTTGACACTCCCCCAATAACACCCATCCCAACCTGGACTCCAAGACTACTGGCATATGCTGTCCTAACTCCAGCCACCAACACGAGCACAAACATCTGCACCAAGCAATATATCAATGGCTGCAGGTTTATCGAAGTGAGGATCTGCCAAGGGAAGGGATCCTAACTAAGCACAAACATAGGAGTCAACAGAAGCCCGAGGCAAATTACTAGTAATCTTAGACACAACAAAGAGTGGGTGGAAAAAACTACACCGAAGGTCTACAGCTGACTCAAGGTGACAATTGATTTCGTCCCTTAAACTGACAACGCCCTGACCAAGACCCACAACTCTTTCACCTGCTTTGTGTAAGGGCAGTGAAAGTACTTCAGCTGATGCTTCAGAGATAAATGAGGCCTGAGCAGCACTATCCAGCAGACACCGCATGATATGAGGCTTGTTATCGGCACTGTAAGCCTTCACCAAGGCTGTGGACAAAAGAACTGATGTGTGATCCCAAGCTGACAAACCTGCAAATGTTTCATCTGGAGGATTGGTGAGGTCCAAACCTTTCTCTCGTGAACTAGAAGGTACACTGGACGTATCTAAGTGAATAAGAGTATGATGCCTTTGTTTACAACGATAACATGATCGCAGAGACGAACAGGAGGCTAGGTTATGGTTGCTCCCTAGACAATTGAAACACAATTCCTTGTTACGAACTGTTTGACGTCTGTCAGACACTGAAGACTCCCTGAATTCAGGACACTGGTACACGGAATGGGTGGTTTGTTCACAAACTGCACAAGATCGAGAGGGGGGCTCCGATTTGGTCAGAAATGCAGACCTTTGTTAAATATGGGTTTGATTAGTCTTGCCGAGAAACGATTTTTAAGATGGGGCACTGACATGCACTTTACCTCCTACATCAAGAGCACAATCCATTTTTGATACCCTAGACTGAAGAAATTCTAGGAGTTCAGACACTTGAGGAAATGTGTCAGAGAGGTCCGATCGTGAATTTTCTAATTTCAGGCGCATGCCCACATCTAACTTGCGCATCAGCACTGTCATTAGTACAGGATTACTTTCAACATTATGGCCTAAGCCTTCCAGGGCACTGGTATTTTCTCTGAATGTGTTGACGAAACTTCTGACCGACTTAGGATTAGCCGAATTAATCACAGGCAAATCTAGAATTCTATTTATATACAAGATTGTCAACTTCCTCTGTTCTGGTACTCGGAAGTGAGGAGGTCCCAAGCTACTACATAATTTTCAACTGTAATCGGCAGATTCTTTACCAGTTGTAATGCATCTCCTATTAAGCAACCCAACAGATACTGAAATTTCTCGACAACAGCCAATTCCTGATTGTCATGAATTGTAGCCTGGTACAACTGGGAAAACAGAGGCCACTCCTCCCACTGCCCTGAGAATGTGGGTAGATTAATCTTTGGCAAACGCACATTTGTAGATGGAGCAGCCCCAGAAGGTGTTGAAGAAATTTGTACTACATGCTTAGCCAAAAATGAGGTTATCATACTTCCAGTGTCTGACGACTTTGCAGAAAAAGGACCTCATGCTTGGAGGTCAGCACCGTTTCATCAAACTCTGGTAGAGGCTCAGTACACAGCAATTCGTTGCACAAGGCATCCACTGCAGCTTCAATGACGTCCAGTTGTGCACTGAATGCACTTACTTCATGCACCACTTCAACTGTTTTTTCGGCGGATTCTTGAGTGGCGAATTTATTGAGAGTAGCGCGGTAATGCCTTCACACACGCGGCAACCGAATTTTAATTGCGCGACGCATGCTGACGAACGAAAATGTACTGAACTAAACACGGATATTTATATCCGGCCCGGAGGACCAAAATGTAACGAGAATTCCGAACAGATCAACACTAGAACTATCGAACAAGCAAGGAGCTATATATGCTCCTTACACACCACTTACAGCGTTGCCATCTTGAATAGAACTGCTTCTCAGTAGCAGAGGGGCAGGAGGAACTCCTTCCAGTGGAAGGATACAGACGCAAAATATAGTTCCACCACGCTTTGTAACTATGAGTAAGGTTACCAAACAACTATTGTATGTAGTTGTTGACATATCTCAGCTGACACATAGTTACAAGATAAACTGGAAGTACTGTATGTTTTCTAGCATTATATGTTTGGTTTTGTACTTTAAATTGCTGCTTCCAAAAGCTTTTGTCATTAATTAATGTAGTATGTCCTTTGAAATATGTACAGTATGTTAAGAGGTGTAGAAGGGTATGATGTCTAATGGACAACTGGAATATTCAATTGTCCGAGTCATAAAAATTCTTAAAAATTCGATGAGATTTTTTTGCCTAGTAGATATTTTATCAGCAGACGTTTATTTATCTAGCACTATGTGGTAGTATACTTTATTTTCAAGTAAAAAATTAAGAACTATTTTTAGAAAAATTAGGGCTTGAAACCACAAACTCTACAAAAATGAAAAACTGTCATTTTTATAATGATAATATCTAGGCCTCTCTAACAACAGAATTTCAAAACTACTTGCGTTTTGATTTGAAAACAATTTTACTATCCGAAAATCTCTGCTCCATCATAGTCGGAGAAGTGTTGCAGCTCTGTTTGTTGTGCTAGATCCAGAACGTAATGGAGATGTCGTTCCTGTCGAGTCGGAACAATAACTGCTCGTCGGCCAGCGAGGCAGGTAGCAGTGCCGGCACAGACAGTGGGCCCTCGGAAGACGAGAGCTCTCAAGCGAAGAATGCTGCCGGGGAAGAGAAGTACGTGTGATGGAACTGCGCCTCACGATACATCACCCACTGCCCAGTATTACTAACGTGCCGAACGTGGCACACACGTGTTCACTAATCTCGTTGCTTCCCTGGAGCCCCAGCACACAGTATCTGTTGAAACAAGTGCGGAAGTGATAGTTGTGCAAGTAATGTAGGGGCAGCTTATTGACTGTGTGTGCAGGGTTAGTGCTCCGGGAAACACAAGTCTCAATGGTTGTGTTTAGTTTACTTCTCCTTTGTAATTAATTCCTGAAACCAGTTGCCATTCTGAGGTTTTTCTATTGTAGCATGTTTCATGTACACATGTAAATATTGAGACGTACATTATGTATATACAGGTTTTGTGACAGTTTAGTGCAGTACAAAACTGGTAACATGAACATTTTTTTTTAAACTTGCATAGTCTACTGTTTGACAGTTTTTGTTTAACAAAATCACAGTTCCAACTTTAGTTTGGAGTCAGTTTTTAATGCAAATACGAAAAGCAATTTTTTTTTTTTTGCTTGCAGATAGAAACTAAGGTAATATTATTATTACTTAACACGGTACAATGTGATTAATAATTGATTGCTTGTTTAAATCTCCAAAAGAATCTCATATACAACTTGAGGTAATTTCACATTCCCTTGTTACATTGTAGCTTTATAATTGTTACTTATGAGCCATAAGTACAAGAGAAACAGATGTACAGAGAGTTTATTTTCCACAGTAGTTTGAACATTGCACAGACACACCAGGGCAGGAGCTACGCTTCCTCTCATGTTTTCCAAGACAAGTATTTTGCAGCTGTTGTAAACTGTGATCAATTGTGTATATTTGTAACTAAATGTGAGCTCTATTTTGTAGAGTAGTATAAGAAAAGTCTTGTGTCACAACAAATGTTTGGGCGACTGATAGTGTAACAGTAACTATTAGCTTTAAATCTTGCCTTAGGTTAGAAGTACTTTTGTACTTATGAATGACATCACTGAAAATGACGTTCATGATTATACTATTAGTGTAGATATTTTTGTATGAATGCCTGTTGCTTCAGTAACTACCGTATTTACTCGTGTACAGACCCCCCCTTTTTTGCCCAAAATTTATGTTAAAAATTAGGAGGGGGGGCTATACACGGGACAAACTACCATCACTGCCAAAAAAATGTGTAAGCACTCAAATTACAGTCATATTTATTGTATATACCGATTTTTACTGTGAACATAACAAAAATGCAAACAGTAATTGTAAGCCGTAATAGAAATGCTTACATCAACTAGTTAACATGTCTCAGTAGTCGGTACCGATAGTAACAGCGCGGTAGTGCACCAACGGTTTTTTATAAACAATGGAAGGTCCAAGGTTAAAGATTCTTTTTTTAAGGAACATGGCCATGCTTCGGCTATTAAACTTAAAACAAAAAACGTGCCGTGCTTTACCGGCTATCGAACTTAATAATTATTTTACGCCACGTGCGCACACTTTTGCAGTCGACATCAAAATGTCTCGTAGCACTTTTTTCTGAATGCTCTTGAGCATATTTCACCACTTTTAGCTTCAGCAGTTAAACTACACCATTTTTTTTTTTTCATTATCAAACGACGTAACTAATAAACTGACACGAAAACAAGAACGCCGCGATTACTGCTAGCAGTTACCGTAAAACGGGGTGACTTGATACAGTTTGCTACTTTAACCATTTACAACTCTTGACATAAACGTAAGTTAAGCAATGTTATTATTTTAAAAGTTGAGTTACAAGTTGATGTATTGTATATACAAGACTTGTTATGCTAAAAAAATTTTTGAAATAGTTTTCTTCTTAAAATAAGTTTGTATCAAGTCACCCCATGGGTTGGGGGGGGACTTGATACACGCAGAACATTACAAAGTAGTCAAGTACCCACTTCCTGTACGTAACACATAAGTTTTATGTTACATATTTACTTTTTTTATGCTTTGCTTTTTAATTTTTTTTATTTTCATTGAGATATATTTAAACAATTTTTTATTTACATGTCATTATCCAAAACATTTCTAACATCTGTTATTTAATAACATATGTGCTCTAACTTACTTACATTTGGAAAAATTGTCTCACTAACATTGTCAAATTATTTTCTTACTATGGCAGCTTCATCCTTAAAAAAAATAACTTAACACTTCCAGTTATTGTTTTGAGGAGATTCACACACTTACGTAAAGAACTCATTTTTATTGTCAGGCATTTCAAATGATTCAAAGTGTTTCAATATTGACTGGAAATTTCAGCAGCCCATATCTTGTTTCTTGTGGAGGTGGTCAACGACATCTCACTTCATGTGGATACACAACGCTTCGATCCTCAACGTTAGGCCACACAAACGTGTCTGAGCTAGTTTTGTACCGTCACATAAATTTCACCTCAACAGTTCTTGCACTTCCAGTTGATGATTCACTTATGCTTGTCACCATTGCTACAAACAATTTCTTCGTTTCACAGGTTTTTCTTTTGGTTGCTGACAGTTCTATCATGAGATAGTTCCCATGTGTGATGTCGTCGTAGCTTACATGTTCCGGTTCCTTAGTAGCAGTATCATGACGACTTAAACTACTCGAACTATCTTCATTGTCACTGGATTGTTGTGAG
>PNEQ01081250.1:9531-22384 GCA_003012365.1 Medauroidea extradentata
TTGCTGCAAATAATTTGGCTTTAAATCTAGATAAAACTAAATATATTCTTTTCAATTCAAATTCTGCAAGCAGAGAACCTGAATTATCGGTACAAAACAAAAAAATCAGTAGTGTGCAGCAAATTAGATTCCTTGGCGTTGAAATAGATAACAAACTATCATGGAATGAACATACAAAGCACATCGTTAAAAAACTGAATTCATCATGCTATATGCTTAAAGCTCTTGCATCAGTAACATCTCGCAAATGTTTAAGATCTGTTTATTTCGCATATGTACATTCCCATATTAGTTATGGTATAGTATTCTGGGGGATCTAAAAGAAAAACTTACAGTCAGTCTTTACAGTGCAAAAAAGAGCACTTCATATGATACAAAATATGCCTCCTTTGGCTAGCTGTAGAAATGTATTCAGTGTGCTAGGTATTCTTCCAGTTCCTTGTGTGTACATATATAAAACAGTGCTTTTTTATAAAAAAAATTAAGAATAAATACTCTACAAACACTCAAGTACATCATTACAACACTCGAAATAAATCAAATTTCCACATAAAATCTGTAAACAAAACTTATTCACTTAAGACAGTACGGTACATAAACATGGGCATTAGGTTCTATAATAAACTACCAGACAACATAAAACATATCACAGACACTAGGAATTTCAAAAAGCAGCTGTTTGATTTCCTTTTAAGAAACTCATTCTACAGTGTATCTGAATACCTAACTGCAAAATGAATTGGGTTAAGGATATTGACTCTTGAGGCCTTACAGTGAAAATACTAATTTATTTATATGTATGAGTGTATGTGAGTTAATAATTTTATGTCTGTACAATATTGTCTTTCAAACTAGGCAATGGTTGATCACATATAATGTCACCTCATTTTGTGTATTTTGTTCTATTTATGTACCATGAGTGTATATAGGTTAATAATTTTATGTCTGTACTTTTGTCTTTCAAACTTGGCAATGGTTGATCAAGTGTATATGTATTGTCATCTTATTTGTGTAGGGCCTATTTTTTATTTATTTTTTATTTTATTTCATATACCATTGTCAACCCTTGTATAGGTGATTCGGAATAAAGTGAGCACACAAAAAAGCCCTGATTAATATATATTTTCTGCCAGTTTATATCTTTCCGCTACATGTAAACATCAACATTGCCATGTGCTTTTATTTGCATAGGCTTGCACAATATTTACATTTACGTTACACTGCTCCGATAAATTTTAGCTACAATATGTACTCATTAAATGCACGGGTGTTGAATATGTGCTATACTCAGTAATAATCTTAGTTATAAATACCTGCGAGTAAACATCTTATAACACTGGTTTCTCTGCATCTACTCTAATGGCGCTGTTACCCTTACGAATCTCGTAAATGCATGCACAGTAGGTATATTCGAACTTTTAAATTAAAACAACCACTAAAAACACACATGACACACGCAACTCAAGAATTCAAGTTCCGTTCAGCATACTGTAATGAACGACGACGCACGTAAAGAGAAACAGTAAATAACCAATTTTCTTAATGTGTGAAACAGGGGAAAAAATGCTGTTTCTATTTCCAGATACTCAGGCTGGCGATCATAAAACAAAACAACTTAAATTACTATTGACTTCACACAATTTATCAATGATATTCATGAACAGTCACTTCTAATACTTTATAATGTGTTTATCAGAAACCGATATTCATTACATAACGGACAATCAAACTGAATGACGCAATTAGTTTCCAAGCGGCGAAAACCTAACTCTGGTGCCATCTGTCGGTGAAATTTTAAACTACCTCTGTGGCGCGAAGCGTTAGCGGCGTGAGCCAACGACAATCGACTCGGTTGCGTCGCTTTCTGCTGCCGCAATTTAAATAAAAATGTACAGTCAGCAGGTACGTCAGTAAGAACTTAAATAAATATTTTTCAGTATATTAAATACAGAGAGGTCGTTTGCAGTTGATGTTGTTTCACTAATGCTGTGTTCAAACAAGAAAATTCATGGAACTACATGCAGTTATTCGCTACCAACCATACAAACAATAATGTAACTGTTGTTAATGTTGACTTATATGAAGTAACGGCTAGTGATTTTTTTCAAAGGTTAAATCTTTAGTGCTCACTTTATTCCGAATGGCCTATACTTCATTTGTTGTTCAAATATTGTTTTGTAATATTATTTTGTAAATATTATATATGTCGAATTCCATAGCAACCTTTTGTTGCTCAAAGAATGATAAATAAAACAAACAAACAAACATCAACAGACCATCAGTGACTGTCAGTGCCGTCAGCAATAACAGAACTATATAGCTGACATTACTGAAAACACTGGCCAGTGAAATCAGTGAATAACGGAAGGTGGCCTCTGAGTGCTCGTTCGGTGAACTCTCGCACAAAACCAGTACCTTATTTACTCTAAGGTTTGTTTTATTCAGCCTTGATTTCGCGACTCTTCGTGCTCTTGCAGCTCCTGGGGGCGAGATAGGAAAACATGTCACATTTTGCTCGGTAGTGGCTCTCGGCTCCCAGTCGCCCGCGCATGCGCACTCGCCGTCACTCCCTAGAGCTGCGCAGTGGTTTGATCCAGACCCCCTCTGCATCCGCACCATACCCCTCATTTGGCTGTCTACAAAGCGCGGCTGTGTATCATTGTGCAGAGCAACAGTCCTTATACCAGTCTTGTACAATACTTGGCTAAGGCAGACACAGGTTTATTAGAAAATTACTCAATATACGCGAGTGATGTCTGTGTGGTAATAGTATCCAAAGAATGTTACACACGTTAGTACCCATTTCAAGTCCTTCCTTTTTTGTAAAGTTTTTGTCGAAAATAGGGTAGGGCGTACATGGTGTTTTTGCGGTCCTATTCAGAGGGCTATACATCAGATGCAATTTTCCGCATTTGATGCGCGGAGACAGTGGAGCGATAAGGTTAAGCTTTCCACACTCGACGGTAACAGAATCACTTATAATCACGGCGCGCCAAACTGTCGTACAGTGTTTTACTACTAGTCTGTTTCCTATGGGACTAAGCGGAGACCCTATAATTTTACATGTGGAAAGTTTGTAGTTAAGACAAACGCATGCTTCCAATGCTGTGTTTTGCTAATCCAGTTGGTATTTTTCCGGTTACAGCTGTCCAAAAAATGCACTTTTAGCAATTTTGATAGGCCCCAATAACATGTTTATATTAAGCATGTTGCATTTGGAAATGATAGAAGTCTAGTTTTAACAGTGTTTTCTTTTCATAGGTAAACATGTTGTGAATAAGTTTAGTTATTTCGCGTGTACAGTAATAGGCGCGGTAGGCTACAACACCTTCCACGCATCAGGTGCACTTGCATAAGCCTCTTCAGATGTGAAAATATCGGAGCAGAATCTGTAAAAGCTATAGGTGTGCACAATACTTCTTTATTTTATATTACGTCAATAAATTATAGGGTCACCACTGAATGTATCATAGAGGCGAGTTGTCGGCGAGAAGACTGTGATGTACGTGCTGACACATCCTTACCGCCCCCACACTTCTAGGCCTCAAATGTGCAAATTACGCCTGTGAAGCATATATCACTTACGCACGTTAAACAGTTTTCTAATAAATTTTATTTAAATCGATAACTAGTCCAAATTATATATATTCTAAACATTTAGGTTTAAGAAGGGAAAAATCATTTTCAACACTTCTATACGACGGCCTTTGATATCTGTTTCTTATTGAGATTTAAAAATTAACACTGGCAAAAAAAGTGCCAACAGAAGCTTATGGCCTTATGTTTGTAATTTTACTAATTATGATTGAACTATCTGTGAGCTGTGTTTCACACGTGCATAGTTCTTGTCCATACAGAACATAGTTTGATCTAGTGCTAATCCTACACCACACCACATAGTGACGGAGATGTAAGGGTGATCTTTAAGCAAGCAGCAGATGTCGCATCGCCTCAATGAGTCAAGTTCTCAACTCACGTGCAAGGTTCCCGCCGAACCGGTTTTTATTCTATGGAACATTAAGGGTCTGGCCTACCACGTGCTTAAAATGTATTGCTATGAGTTCGTTAATACGTTTTTTACGAAACTATTTCCCATATGCCCATTGTATTAATGTACAAAAAGATAATACACTTCTAAATATGACTGTACTTTCGTTTCAAAACATCAGTTCGATTATAAAAATCATTTTGGAGTCCCTCAAAATGGCTAAAAACTGCTTTTTCAACCTGTTATATCTGAAAAAACTCACGGGATTTGTATGAAACGACTCTAGAAACATGCAACGGACTTTGCTTAAGGGAAATGGTGCACGCTGAAAATCAGTCATGTGTGGGAATAAGCTGCAAACAGGCTTAAACTGTCCACAAACGCGTACTTGTATGCTATCAGCACGCAGTTAGATCGTATATAACGCAGGGAGCCGGATATCGGCAGTCAGTTGGCAGCGAGCCTTTGTAGAGTGAGGATGTACTGCTCTTCGCTGTGCGCTATGACATCTAACGACCACCGCTTGAACCACCTTAAATGTAGCTTTTTCCTTTGTTCTTTTCTGCTTCGCCCTTCTCATCGCCCGGACTCTCCCTACTCGGACTAAACACAAAGGGCGGGGGGGAGGGAGGTGGAAAAGAGGCGAAGAGTGTGGGTAGTGAGATTACTTATCTCTGTAAGTATCGCATGCACCACGAGTGACACGGCAGTGTAGCTAGGGACATATCAACACACACAGCCCAAACATCTGGACCTAGACACACGAAATTTTCAAGGTGACTTCCCCTCACGCCGTGAACTCCAAACAAGAAGGAATTTTTCTAAATTGGGAAATTAAAGTGGTGACAAGAAGTAAATGAGTTTTGCGAGATTACATTATTTTTGCTTCAAAATATAGTGTATACATATACATACTACAATATTTTTAGATTTTTTTCAAATTTCTAAATGAAGGGTGAAAAACTTAAAATGTATTTTAAACGAATACTTTCCAACCTGCTGAAATATCAAATTGATTCTTACAAGCTTTCATAAATACTTTTAAAAAAAAACTGCTTTCGTTGTGTTTTTTCCTCAAAATTTTACCCAAAAGGCCGTTATGAAATGTAATGTGTTTCCAAATAATTCTCAGTAATTCGTGAACCCATGGAGATAACGTGATTATTTTTGAATAGGAATGTAGCCTACGTGACAAGTTATTTCATTGCCCCCCCCCCCGCCCCGAAATCTGACATCAGGTGTGTAAATGGAAGTTAAATGTTCCAGAATTCCGACCAAATGATAATTCAAAAGATGTTACTCTTCGTCATTGGATTTATGAAAACACCTTTTGGTTTTGGATCCCATACACACATAAGAATTCTGATGACATGTCTTGGTGTTATCGGGTATTATGTAAGTCTGCGGTGAGAGAGATATATAGCATCCCTTGTAATAGACTGTGACAGAAATTGCTCTGATATTTTGCACTCACACGTTAGTAGCAGAAAATGTTTATATTTGAAGCATATGACAAAGTTGTGAAATGTTAAAAGCATAGAGGATGCAACCGCCACGGGACAAGCTTAGAGCCGGTGAGGGGTGACATGATCTGGATACAGAGCAGTGCCTCTATGAGGACGGTAGAAACGGGAGATTTGCCTAATGAAACACTACAATCCAACCAGCCGGGAATCCAACCGGAGTTACTATAATGTTGTTCAATTTTGACAGAATACCGGCAGATGACGTCTCAAATATTTCCTTCATTTTTTTTTTGTACAAAAATTATAGCCGAGGACTAAACGACGGTAACTGCCATAATATGATACACAACTATTAGGGAATGTACCTTGTTTACTTTAACATTTTAAGAATAGGTACTAAAATTTTTTTAAATTTTTAACAACAGTAACGGATGAAGCCGCAGCCGGGAAGGTAATTATATATAACTGGTTTTCGGACAGTCAAACTTTTTCATATTTTAGGATTTCATTAAAGTGCCAATACTATAATAATTATGTACTTCATTTACATATTAGGTAAGCACGATAAAACACTCCTTTTTGGTAGCTAAATACAAATTCCATTTCCGAAATGCCAGCATATGTTTATACGTTTTCGTACTGAAATATTCGCCGTCGCAGTATGTCATGCATGTATTTTAATGTCTTTAGGAAAGTACCTAAACTGCGAAATTATTTCAGTTTACAATGACAAAACTGAGCATCTTTAAAATACATAATGGTAATACATTTGAGATTTGTTTTGTAAGACCACTTCCAATAGGAACAGCTCTATCGCGTCACTTTGTCACTTTTTAATAACGAGCTGGCACAAATTTTTGTTTCCTCTTGAACCTTATACTTGGCGTGGTGAAACAAACTACAACACGGAATAAAATTAGTTACATCACACATGTGTTTTATTGATAACAAATACATTGCAGTTCATCCAGTCGGCTATTTTTAATGAACATGGCCCAACATAACATAGTCCAAAACATAATATAATTCAATACGAATTTTTTTTTTCTTCAGTTACAATACATATATTATTATTTATTCGTCTGGGTTAACTATATTTTACTGGATCATTTACGACGGTATAAATATAATTACTAGTTTAGCAACTGAAAAAGATACTAAAATGTCACTGGTAAAAAGGAATTTTTGCGTTTGTCGCTTACACAGCATTCGGGCGTATCTTCCCATTGTGAAACATTAAAAAATTCAACATTTAACCAAGACTGAAATTTAACAATATTGAAATATACCCTAAACCTGTTCGTTTCCTTCGAGCGGGATAGTGTAAAAATTAAATATTTAACTTTTCTCCTAAAGCCCAGATGTTTCTGGAAAGTAAAGCCTGAAACACAACCCTACAAATTAAAATCACTAGACATTAACATTCATAAGTATTACCATTTTATAAGTACGTTTAACGTTGTTACAAATATAAAGCAAGCAAATTACATCGAAATATAACAGCACTAAGCATTTTCACTGAAACATCACTGGATCTTGCTAGCAACTTGATTGTAACTAAATGTAATTTCTTGGTCCTGTAATAATCATACAGTTATATTGTCTCATAAAAATTCATACATCTTTTAAACATTAAAAAAGAAATTTTACAAACCATAGATAAATATGATTAACAATCAACATAGCATTATGTAAGTAATTGTTATTTGATTTAAATGTTTATCCAATAAGTTTGACACTACAAAGTAAACAAATAATCTCATATAATCTCACTAACCTATGTATGTATAATCACAACACAATTTGAATTTGGGGAAAGACAAATAAGTTTTACTTCGGCATATTCCGATGCACAATTTGGGATTTTCAGGTCACAAAGGCATATTTCCCGCATATCAAGTCTTTGGAATCAATATGTTTTCCTTTCTTGAACATACTAGTCAGACATTTCAGCAAAAATCAAAGGAGAGTTTACGGAATACTATTTATTTCTGTTATTCTTGTCCTCTTTACTTTTCTGTTCAACTTGTGCATTTTTTATGTATGTAGGGTTTCTACAACGCAGTCCTCGAGCATGCCAGGAATCGACAATTTCTGGCAGAGAACATTCATAATTAAACCTATGTAATTTGGGTACCATATTTGCTTCCTAAAAGTTTTCGTCTCATTTCACTATTTTAAGTTCAGTGCCTAAGTCGCAATGAATACCAAGTATGCATGTATTTCGTTGTGCTGTGTTTAACTGTCCCTGTATTTCATAGCAAAAAGGATGTGATGTGTTTATTTTTTTTGTTGTCGCTATAGAATAATTATTCAAGGTGAATACCAACAAAATATTTTGTACCCACTAACAAATTTTTTTACGTGTGGATAAAAAAAATACGTTTTCCTGTGGGTCAAAGAACGCAGTTCTAAGTGGCGCTTGCATACAGTGTTGCCAAAGTGTGTGGTATTCCACAAAATGTATGAAATTTGAAAATGGTTTGTAAATTTTACATGTAATGAATAGCTGTGTAAGATATGTGGGGGACGTGCTGTTGAAAAATATATTTCTTATTTATAATTTATGAATGTAGTGTTAAATATGAAATAATTCAAGAATTATATCTGAACGTGAAAGTGGATGTTTGAAATCAAAATCTCAGGAACAATATATTCCAAAAATTTATTCTGTTGAACGCATCGTACATAGATGAGCACGGCGAGTAAGAAAAAGGCCTGTGCGCTGGTGGAAGGAGGAGAGGAGGGCGCTAAAACACTGACAGCGAAAATTTTGGGATCATTGAATGTGTGTAAAATGGTTACATAGTTCGAAGGCCATCTGTTTTATTTTATGCTTCTTATGTTCGCGGCCACAGTCGTAGAAGAACAGGTCTGAACACTCGCCTGGAAACTTAACACCCTTGTTGTTTGGCTGTAGTTCACCAAGTTACCGAGAATATTGTGTTTTATTGGCGCTGATGTTAGGGCGGTCGGACTAAACACCGCCCACTTCCTCCCCACTAAGATAAACAATTTATCAAATCGTATTTTTTTTTATTAATTTATGAAATACTTCTTTCGCTCACAAATTTAAGAAAAGGCTCCAGCAGCTTTATTTACTTTATAAATTTAACAATTAAAAAATGTGGACGGAGTTTGAGTCCGACCGCCCGGAAAACAGCGCCAAAAAGTACGACATTCTCGGTAACTTGACGAACTGCAGCCAAACAACAAGGGGGTCAAGCAAAATACGTTGTTAGATAGGCGAGTGTCCAGACCTGTTCTTCTACGACCGTGTTCGCGGCTGAAATATATGGACATCGGGTGTTCAGAAAAGAGGTTTTGTTTGTTATGGAAGAGCTTAATAAAGGTAAAGTTGTTTGTTTTGTTTTTAATTGGGAAAGGTGCTCGAGGACAGGGTACCGTAATCCGAGTGCAAACATCTGATTGGTCGTCCATAGGCACCTGCATATCCTGAAGGATGAAATGAAATCTTGCAATAGAGAAGTGATTAATGAGAAATGCAGGGGAAACAGGAGATCCTCGAGAAAACCCGCCGGCCGAAGGAAACTCCCGTCATGTTTTTCCCTGTGCGAAAAATCGGTGACCGATCCCACCGAGGATCGAACCCGAATCGCCTTGGTAGAAGTCAAGTGGTCTGACCACTCGGACACCGTGGACCCCGCAAAAAAGGGATAAACTTAAGGAGAGGGCGATAAGGTAAGTCGTTGCAGTTGTTTCTCTGTCAAATTGTATGGAATTTAGTTGTGTCTGTGGAATTTGGAATAGCTGGATTGGCAACACTGAAGATATGTACGGAGGTAGCTAAATTGATGAACATTTATAAACGTGGGAACTAATTTGGTTCAAATCGCTTATTAATTAATATTTAAGCATTTTTGTTAATTTATTTGTAAACAGCAATTTATACTTCAAAGACGTTATCCTCAAAATGTGTATATGCACTTCACTAATTTAGGCTATAAGCCATGGTTTTTTCATTGTGTAGAAATCAGTTCCAAACATATCCAATGTTTCGTTCGTAAAGAATACCTCCCCGTACAATATATATTTTTTTTATTTGCAGAGCCACATAAATATTTGAACCAAAAATAATGTACTGCAATTTATAGTAGTCTTATTCTACTTTTTACTGTTCAGTTCCCCAGATTTCTAACTATATGCTAGAGTAGTTAATTTGAAAATACAATTAATGAACTTCAGAGGACAAAACACACCAATGGTCTCGACTGCTACCTGGACGATGGGCTTTTATATTTTATCACGTATAGGTAAAACATGGTATTTTTTTGTATCAAATATTTGCTCTACTATCTGATCACACGTTTTAACACTAATTAGGAGCAACACAAATCCTAAAAACAAAAACCACGTTAGAATGTTGCTGCATGATATGAAATTTTTTGTATAATATTGTTGCATGCTGTGTTTCTGAAGGCGGGCTGGATGGGGCCTGTGTCGAAACACCTTGAGGGCTAGCCCATGACTCAAAGCCCGAGTGTCTCATAGTGGGAATCCCGCCGAAACTACGTCATAGATACCTGTCCCAACTGCGTTTTTGCCCTGCGAAGCGGCCTACGTGACTCGAATCTCGTCCGAAACATGATGAAATATCTAATTTTAGAACCCTGTGATGCGACTGTTTTGAGGAGTATAAAACCGCAGAATCGGCACATTGGAGGAGAGTTCGCTATTGGTCGTGCTAGAGGAAGGTGCTATGGTTGTGGAGATAGACTGGTGAAGACATCTTTGTGACGATGTCAGAGTCTACTGTGAGGCGGCAGGCGGCTACCTTCGGAGCAGTGTTGGGCGAACCAAGAGGACTGCTGCGGCGGGCTGACGGGCGAAGAAGGAGGTACGCGACGGGAGTCGAACCGAAGACCTCAAGAGTGAAGACAGCGGTGCACTCAGGGTGCTGCGCAGCACACGACGATTCATCACCACGGCGGACTATTAAGGTTGTACACTGCCACTACTTGAAAGTCTGTTGATTGTATATATGACTGAATTTTATTGAGATTTGTACTGTTTAATTAATTGATGGTAGACATTTTTTGTGCTTTAATTGTCAAAGTTAATTAACATGTCTGTGACACGATGGTAATTGTGTGCATAACTAATTGTGATGTGAGAATTATAGATGATAACTGTTTTGTGAGCTATTAAATCCAGTACCGTAAAGTGAGGATACTTTGCCCCTGCCTGGGTAACTTTGCACCATCTAATTTATTTCAATTCAAATGAAAATTTCAAGAAACCCATTACGTTCAAGTGTAGTTAATTACTTCTGCTGTGAATGGAGAATTTTGTATGTTAAAAAGAACTTCAAACATTTAATTTAAACAAAAAAATAGTGGTGCAAAGTAACCCCAAAATTTGGCACAGTATCCCCACCTTACGGTACTTAATTTAACTCTTTTATTTATAATTATAAGACCTCTATCCCAAAAGAACTCATGGGAATTGCCCACATATGAAGCTTATGTCTCAAACTTGTAACAATATATCTTCATTACATTCTGACTAAATTGTTAGCGGACACACCTGAGGAACTACATAGAGTAGAGATTCACATCATTTTACTAATTTATAAAATAACTTGTTACACTATGCATGTGACATACTTATCATTATTAATGTTGACATTAATTTTCTTATTAGAATTACGTTTTTTACTGATTTAGTTTTCCATGTTCGGTTTTAAATCAACACATTGTTGCAACGATGCAAATAAATGTATGAAATGTATTATAATTGAATTTTTAAACATCAGTAAACTTCACGTACACGTCCACAATGCTGCGATGTACAAATGCATTTATCTTCTTTTAGCGCAGCCAGCGAAGTGACGTCTCTATCAGTCCACTGCCTCGAGTGAGTGAAGAGGTTTTTGTCAGCGCTTAACATCGTCTTCAGCGCTGGTGGGGGTGATATGATGTGGGTATGGAGCAGCGCCGGAATGAATGGGCGGGGGAAACGGGAGATCCCCGAGAAAACCCGCCGACCAGCGACATCGTCCTGCACGATTCCCACATGCGAAAATCCGGGGACCGGCCCCGCCGAGAATCGAACTCGTATCGCCTTGGTGGAAGGCGAATGGTCTGACCATTCGGCCACCGCTGCCTCACCACCGCCTCGACCTTGCCTCCATCCTGCCACTCAGTCAAGACGCGCGCATTTACTCATCTATTTTCCTGTGCGGACAACAATGGCCATAGTGTCATAGAAGTAATCTCATGACAACACCCGCTTCTAGCTTCGTCGATAGATGTAAAATGGTTTTTATGTGCATAATTTTTGTGCGTAACTTATGCAGGGGCTGATCTCACTTTTGTTTTGGAGGAGGTCGCCGTTCCTAAAATTAAAATGGAGAATTTGGGAGTCCTCCTCCGGGAAAAAATCTGGGTTTTCAAGGAGAAAAATAGTGTTATTTAAGCATTTTACATACTTAAAAATATTAAATATACACTTACTGTTGCAATAGCGTGATTTCAATTTATATGTTTTGTTATTGTCTCCGGTATATTATTCTAATTTTGACCTTGGGTTTGGAGAAAGGGGTCATAACTCCTGTAACACTCCCCCCCTTTTTTTTTCTGGATACGCCCCTGATCTCATGTTTGAAATCTTTGTTTTTCACGTGTTATCTTACTTTATTAAGATTGGTCCGGGGGGGGGGGCGCCGGATTAATTATAATAATTCTGTCAGTATTTATACCGAGTTACTATGAAAATAGTCGTAATATTGTAATTGCTCTTGTAAGCCACTGTCTATTAGATTTAAAAATGTGTTTGGTCTCTTGAGTTATTTTAATTGTTTGTAACTGGCTGCTGTGGTACAGCGTGGCGAACAGATAGGTAACGGACGCGCGGCAGCTGCAAGACTGCTAGTGGCAACTGGCATCATCGGATCATCCATCCACCCTCGGCCGGCTATCTACACAGCGCTCACGTTACAGAGGAAACCCCCCACCCCTCATCAAATCATGACGTCAACTCCAAGGTAGCCACTGTACGCGCAGAAAGGAACGCCGTCTTCCGTTTGTTCGCATCATTCGTTCTCCCGTCTGTTATGTCCTGTAGTTTCGGCGGGGTGCAATGAGTTCACGCGGCTGCCAATAGATAGCATATCAGTACAGCGCATATCGGGTTATATACTGAGGCGCGACACACCACACTATAACTGCCATTGCAGGACTCACTTATGTCTAGGTACTTACACGATGAAGCCAGCTTCGGACGTTTCCGTAACTGTGATTCGGGTATATCCGGCATCGCGACCTCACCTTGCCCCCCATCTAAGCCATTGCTGTCCGGTACTCACCCCTCCCTCCCTCTATACTAGCGTTGCAGCACAAGAAAGCTGTTGAGTCTCGCCACGTCTCCTTGTTAAACA